>JAODLL010075527.1:2112-16167 GCA_026546735.1 Forbesichthys agassizii | reverse complement strand
GGAGCACCCTATGGCATCGACTGGATTTCTATATTATCAATAATGTAGTTATCCGATTAATCGAAAAAATAATCGATAGATTAATCGACCAAAAGAATAATCGTTTGGTACAGCACTAATCATTGGTAAACATAAAATAAAACTAAAATCTCCATACTACAGTTAACATGATAAAAATACGTTTGACTGTCCACATTACACAGCTTTGCAAATCTAAGTGAAAAATTGTAAAAGAATCAACGAAGAGAGAGTAATCAAGTGCACGAACACGGGAACATTTTAATACTCGAACCACACGTGTGTCTATTCTACACTTCAGGTGTCGCCAAACTTCGCGTCATCAAAACAAAGACAACAATACCTTTTATAAAACATTTAAAATAAACAGGCTATGTACAACTCTAAGAAAACATCTTTAGTTGTGAACACACAGTAGGAGAAAACAACTGTAAACACCTCCCAATGTCCAGACCACCATGCTAGAGAAGGCCATAGCTAGATATGTGATGTCATGTAATTCCACCCTCATTGCAGAGCTCTAAGGTCCGAACTGCAAAGTCCTTGGTTCGATTCCTTTGTATTGTGCTTTTATGCTTTGCGTTATTGTGAGCTTTCTCACAGCACAGTGCTTCCTTTTCCAGACATCTTAAGTTATGCACAGACATTTCAATCACTGGTTTGGAATATTATTAAGCAGGAGGGTTACAATGCGACACTCAAAGACCAATAGAGAAAGGCAAGAAAATAGTCCAGACAATGTGAACATTCAACCATGTAGAAATAATGGTGGAATGGAATAAGAGTACATAACACAAACTTTTCAGCCATTTAAAGGTAATTTCACTGATTCTTTTGAAGCACACAATGTAGTAATATAGGTTCAGCCGTGCTTTGGAGGACAACTGAGTCAGTAAAGTGTCTCGTAGTATTAATCATAATACAAATAAAGATAACAGTGTTGTAAGGTAGGGCTGGCCCCAAATGTTCGATTATTCGGGTATTCGTTTGTTGGGTATGTATTCGATTTAAATATTGGGGTTCGAGTATTTGCTTTTTCACATTATGCATGCATGTTTTCCCATGAATCCCTACTGTCTCCATGTAAACCCACATGTTGAAATGTAATTGCCTGCCCTACACTGTGTCATCAACACAATTGATTGCAATTGGCTCTGTTTGTAAGAAGAGAGTGAGGCTATTCATTCAACACACACTCTTGTTGGCTAATACAGGAGGTATGGATGCTATAGTGTTTTTAATGGTGTTTTTGAGAATGCTTTTTCGAATACTCGTTCGGAAGTACCATCAAGTATCCGAAACCTGTAAAGTGGTATTTGGGACAGCCCTATTGTAAGGTGATCACATGGTCTCTATAGGAGGGAGCGTGAACTCAAAAGGCAAGGAGGGGATTTGTTCTTGAGCAGCCAAGTCATCTCGTCGCCTTGTGGCGGACGGCGCTATGTGTCAGAAGTCACTCTCCACTCGGCTGTGACCACACCGGGGGCTGCTTGAGAGCAAGCCAGAATCATGAAGGCATTCGGCATGTAGCCATGGCTACATAAAGCCCCCCCCCTAGTAAATGATGAGCATGCCAGGTGTGGGGGAGTAACCTTGAGACACACCCCATTAGCTGTGCGGCGCGGGGGGAGGTTGGGGCTATCTGCCGGCGGACAAAACTCCCTCTCCTCCCCGTACATAGATACAGATCGCACTGATTTATTTTCTTCTCCCCCCCCCTCCCCTTATCCCCTCCATCGCCGTACAGAGCGCAACATGAGGATGATCCAGATCCAGGACAACATCTCTGAGCAGAAAAGCCTGAAAGACAAACTGGAGAGCGAGCAGGAGAAGCTGCACATGGAGTACAACAAGGTGGGCAGCATCCAGCCCCTTCCTCAACGCTGCACCCTGTAGCACGGTGTGGGTGGGTGGGGGGGGAGTGCCTTGGTGCCTCTGTCTGCACCTCCTCTCTCCTTCATTCTCTCTTCTAATCTTCTCTCCTCTCTCTTTATTCCCCTCCCCTCCCCTTCTCTCCTCTCAACTCCTCTCTTCTCCAACATGACCTCTGAGGAGGCCACGTGGCTCCATCTGTCAGCATGCGTACAGGAATAAAACAGCGGAGTGAGAAAAGTGAGAGGAGTTAATGTTGCGTTAAGTCTTCTGCCGCGCGTATTAAGCGTTATTAATGGAGTGTGTGTTGCTAATTGCGCCGCTCGAGTTGCTTCGACGCGGCCTTGGCCTCGTGCGTGAGCGTCCGTGTTTTTGGAGGGGGGGTGGTAGTGTGTGGTCGGGACTGATAGACTTGTGAAGCCCAACACAAACTCTACCACTCCACCAGTGAGAGGAGGACCACATCTATTCGTGGAGTGGAGTGTTGGGTTTTAAGATTACAGCGTGCCGGCTTTCCTTCATGCTCTGCCCTCCCCCCTCCCCTCTCCCCTTTTCCCCGTCCCTGGCAGCCACAATAATGCCAAACCAGGAAATGTACTACATTTGCAGCGATTTACATGCAGTAATTCCCTTCCACTTTTCCTCTCCCTTTGCACTCCAGCAGGGCTTACAGTATCTTGTGTTTCACTTCAATGTCACCCCGTTAATGTAAATAATTTCTGATGGGGTTTTTATGCCAATGCGGTAGAGTTCCTATGGTGTTAATGTGCTTCACTGTTCTGCAGCTACAAGTGTATCATTTGGAATGTGTGTTGTGTCCTTGTCTAATGATACATTCTTTGCAGCTGTGTGAGTTTCTGGAGGATCTGCTGAATGTCAACGGAGAGCTGAGGAGTCAAGGCCAGGCGCTGTGGACTCTTCTGGGGGGCATCCTCGGAGAGGTACCTTAACTGCTCTGGTCCCCACATGTAACACAGGGAAACCATTAGCCCTTAATTAGGGGTGTAAGAAAATATCGATATACCCGATATTACAGTACGCGATATGTCTCGATTCTCTAAATCACATTATCTTTTTTTTTTTTTTTTGGCGTACATATAGTACAGTAACAGTAGCCTTCATTGTTTCATATGTCTATTAATCTCAATAAGAATTTATAAGAATATATCTGTATAGCCTAACCTTTCAAGATATATTCCATTCAAAATTAGGTTTGCTTAAATTTCTGTATTCTAACCTAGTTGTGCTGGTTGTCCTTCTCTACCTTGAATACCTCCACATTAAATATGGAGACACTAGCCTACTGTAGACGTTTTAAGATTAATGGGGAAAGTGTGGAAAAAAATAATATATATACGCTATACAATAGCTTATGGGACGAGTCACAATTGAGCAAATCTACTACAGCTGATATTTTATGATAGGTCAAACCTGATAATGTAGGCCTAATCATCTCTCCTTTGTCAAAAACCAAGCCATTCAGACAACATACTATATACATTAAGATACAATGAAAACAAAATACTAAAGGTGAATACTTGCATAACATTTATGCCCTTAATAAATAGAATTTTGGCTGTGCTCGTACATTTTTGCGCTCCTAAATGTTTTAATTTAGGAGCATGTGTGCTCCTTGGGGATAAAGTCAGTGTAGAGCTTTGCCAGCTGTATTCAAGACGAACAGAAAGAATATAAACTATGTGCGTGATGACTTGCACTACTACTTCAGTGCTAAGCGGTATGTGCTGTTTTCACGTGCCAAACTATTTTATCAACTATCTCACCTAACAGCAAATGTAACAGAAAGGCTTCATATTATGTATTTTGTCAGCTTCCTCTGCTAACATTGGAAATTGGCTTCATGGAACCACAGTGCTAGTCACACACACCAGAACGCTAGTGACACCTACTGGCAGACATACATTTCCTTCATAAATTATAGTACTAACAGAAAGAAAATAACACAGTAGATAGTTTTGTTAAGTTATATATTGTACAAAGGTTAAAAGGTGAACATTTATTAATACGTTTTTTATTTCTAAAATATTAGTTTCGTAGGAGGTTTCATAGACTTGGCAAATGCATTTTTCAGAAGTTTTTAAGTACTCCACTGTGGGTGTTCCTAACAGTTTTTCTGAGGCTTATATTGTTCATATCAACATTGGAATTATACCGTATCGAAATTATTAAATATATAAGGTGATATATATTTTGCCCATATCATCCAGCCCTATTTTTACTTAATTTATTTGTAAAAGGGATGATGTACAAAATACATTTACCTCAAAACAGAAGATAGATAATTGTTACCAGATTTAGCTGAAAGCTAATTTAAATCTGCAGTCCCTGAGCAAGTTTACATAAGTGTTTATTTTTTACAGCGGTGCCACACATAACATTGCTATGACAGTTTTACACAAATTAGAAAACGCAATATATTGCCTTGCTTACAGTATCGCAATATATCGAATGTTTGCCCCTGTATCGTGATGTGTATCGTATCGCCAGATTCTTGCCAATAAACAGCTCTACCTACCCTTAATGTGAAATCACCACATTCAATAAGGAAAATATCCCATGTAATGTCTAAAAAAAGGGAAGAAACATTAATAAAGAAGGGATTTCCATTCCCACGATGGCTTCTAAGTGGTAAATTAATACGTCAATAGTAATAACTAAAATATAAAATGTAGAAATATTGTATAATGCTCACCCTCCATCTTTTTTCTTCTTCTTTAAACTTATCCAACCAGCGTTATTTGAAGATTTTGAGGAAAACTGCAGCTTATTGATTTCCTATATGAGTGTAATAATGACTGGTGATTGAGAGGAATTCAGATTGCTAGTAGCAACCACATGGCCCAGAGTGGGGTAATTCTGCAGGCTGTAATAGCCTTGCTGTTTGTAAAAATCCTTTCATTTGCACTAAGTGATTGACCTGTCATTTGCCATGAAGTCAGACCTGACTGTGAAAGTAAAAGCTGTCTCCCGCGTCTCGCTTCCATAGCAACGGCAGTGCCAAGCTGCGTCACACCGGCTGACAGGTCATTTAATGAGTGCAAAATTCAATCTGCGCAAATTGTCTGTGAGGTCTTCCTTTATGTGTTGTTTAGGTTACAAAAGTATCTTGTGTCTGACAAAGAATCCATTCTCGGTGCCTACCTGTGAGTTTGCAACAGGTATCAGGTTCTCCTCACCAATGTAATCTACATGTGTACCAACAAAGTCATGCAAATTACACTCCAAACCTAACTGCAAGAAAAGACTCATTGAGGTGCACGAAACTCTTGAATTGTCCCCGTCAAGAGCTCGTCTCATCCCTAATACAGATTCAATAGCTCCAGGACCGTTCACCAGCCTGTGAAAGCGGCAGTACATCTTAAAGATTGCTCTAATATCATAGAGAAGAACAGGGGGGTCACTGAAAGGTTCTCCATGTCAGCAGTTAAAGTTCCATTTCAGAGTAGCTGGACATACTGTATGACCTGTGTGCTCTAGGTAGTCATTGTGGAGCTGTAGTACACTTGGTTTTATCAGAGCATTTCTCAATTTAATTGATCTTTATGATAATATATGATTATAAAGACAATATTTAGCCTAACTGGACATTGATCTAATCTAAAGTAATACAAAACCATCCAGTTTAGTTTTAAGTGTTAGTTCTATGGTTGTGACCAGTGGGGGGCCTATTTGCTCTCAAGTAGACTCACTTGCTTTATCTATATAAAAAGTCCATGATTTCACATGGTTAATTCTTTATTCATTGTTATTATTCCTCACTGTTTCTAGAGTTGTGTGTCTTGTCATAAGTGAGAGGTAAAGTAGGCCACCGTATCGCGGTGCCTGTATTTAAGGGACGTTATTTTCTTCCCGTGCTCCGAACTGTACATGTAATCAGTCCTTTAGAAACCCATTGACATGAGCAGCTGACCGAATACATAAAAAGAGTTGATTAAAAGTGTGCTTGTTGAAAGCACGGGCTGTGCAGATAAATGACAGAGGGGCATGTGGTTGTGGTGGGGACGGGGGGACGGGTGGGGGGGGAATGACGAGGACCAGAGGGAGAGTGGCGGTGAATCTGCAATGACCACCATAAATCACCTAATTAGAAACATGCAAGGTTTAAGTAGCAACATCAGTCACACCAGCACACACTTCTCTGTCATCTCTCTCTCTCTCTCTCTCTCTCTCTCTCTCTCTCTCTCTCTCTCTCTGCTACATTTTTATCTGCTATTTGTCATCCTGCCGGTGCATTACCAGAAATTATTAATGGGCCCTACCGGGGACTCACATCCCTCATGCCACTGCCGGTGGCTGGTGTGTTTCTTGTCGGGATGCCCCTGGGAGATCACAACTCTGGCACACGGAAAGAGAAAACATTAAGAAACACTTATCTAAACTGCACTAAACTTCCCCAGCATAAATGCATTATAAAACAAGCTAAATATCAGAACACAAAGCTGGAGTCACTGTACTTAGTCTTAATGTTTTCCCTCACCGCCGGCCAATGAGAAACTAGAGCACGGTTCATGTGAATGCACAAGTTGGGAGGAGCAGAGCCAAAATCTCAGGTGAATGTGTGCTTAAAGAGAGCTCCACGGTGTCACACGACAGCAGCAGCCTAATATAACTGGCAGCCCATGTTTGCCTAAAGGCACATCAGTCATGTCAGCCGTGCCTGCGGGGGCTCCATCGGCATGCCACCTTAGTAGAGCTCCAAACCTGTCCGCCTTCCAGCGCGACGACCACATGTCCCGAGGGCTGCCTGCCGCTCCAAACCGAGGCCCGGACCCTTCCAACTGTGTTATCTGGCTGGATAAAAGTTAGTTTATCGCGCCGGAGGAGCCGTTCTTTTATCGGTGCCGGAGACTCTTTAACTGGGCGGCCAGTTGCACAGGGGCCGCCGTTCCACACTTCCACACAAGATAGCCTCTGCGGGGCATCCTGCAGACCAGGCAGCACAGCCCTGCCCCCACCAACCTGCCAAGGATGCCTGCAGGGGGCCCCCTCTCTCTCTCTCTCTCTGTGCCGCAGGTGGACCAACTGGGCACGCTCAGATTACACACGCCGCTGGGAGAAGCTTGTCTGTTTAGTGATAGACTTGAGGAAGAAGAGGGAGGGGAGGGGGGGGGGGGGGGTGGTCCTGCGAGATAAGTTTTCTAATTAACCCGCGTGGCAGCAATGCGTCCGAGATACAAGGGAGGGAACAATAACCCCCTCCCCCTCCTCCTTTCTGTGCTTCTGCCACACAGCTCCCAACACCACCTGTCCTCTGCACACACTCAACGCTGAATGCACGTTTACAACAGAGCTTTCTCCTGTACATAGCTGTTAGTTGGACACCCCGCACCAGTGGCTTGTTATTGGTAATTTCTTCACCTGGAAGTGGTTCGGCCTGGGTGATTGAGCCAAAAAGCCAAAAAGCTTCTGTTTCACACCTGCCCTGTTTGCTGTTTTTTTTTTTTTTTGCTAGAAACTGAACGCTCCAGCTGTCTTAAAAACCCCCAAAGAGAGGAAGCCCTGCAAGAAGGAGGGAGGGACGCCGGGGAAGTCAGCCAGCTTGCCAGCCATCTACAGGTGAACAGCTGAGCTCTGGGGACGGGCTAAGGATAGGCTGCTCTTGCCACAGGGAAAGGTCAACGGCACAGGGTGCGGCGGCTCGGCCTGTGGGTTGATGCCACAAGTAAACGCAGAGGGAAATGTAACCATCTTCCCTCACCTCATAACTGTTATCGGTTTAGCCGCGGCTAGCGCTTGCTACTGTGTGTTCCGCTTAGCTGCCCTTTGCTGTAATAACTGTCTGATAAATGTTACACTGCCACGCATAATGGCCCGTCTCTGTATGCACGCGTTTCCTCACTTTAATTTGCAGGCTTTTTTTCTCTTTCGTATGCAACTGTACAGTTAAGATTTGTTTATTCATGCAGTGAAAATACAGGACCATTTGTGAGTTTATTGCAGTGCTTAAACTCGATGCTGCAGTCTTTTAAACGGCTGCATTGTTGTAACGTGTAATTTGTTCTTGAGCTTGCATCATTCTCCAGCTCACTTTATTTCATGAGCGTGTATTATATATATTATACCATATTCCCAGCTATGAACTAACACGGCCAACGGGAGGAATGAATCCAATGATGGAATCAACCAATTCTATTTGCATACAGGCTTGTCTTACTACAGACTAACTGAACTGTCTCTGCACCACGCTGTGTCCTAATGTGCCGCTGCTACACAGTTGTGGGATCTGTAAGAAGAATCAGGACCAGCATCTGCTGCTGCTGTGTGACACATGCAAGCTGTACTACCACCTGGGCTGTCTGGAGCCTCCACTCACACGCATGCCCAAGAAGACCAAGAACAGCTACTGGTAACACACACACACACACAGGGAAGGACCTGGTCCCCACTTGTTCTGATGTATTCATGTTCTTGTAGCGTAAGATTGTGGTATTATATGTTTTTACTTCATACTTATATTATAATTATTATATTTTCTGAATACTATTGTAAGTGGTTGATGTGTTCATATATTTTAGTATTTATTCCTATTGTATACAGTAACTGCTTTGCTGGAGATAATTCACCAACAACTTCTTAAAATAAATGTTTTGGCCTATTAACAAACATAAACTTAATACACTTTATTTTTGCATGAATTGAAATCATTTAGCAACAGTTTGAGAACTACCAGACTAGGAGATAGAAAGAGTGGGCATTGACAGATACAGACAAGCCACAGCTTTCCTGTGCTTATGGATACTGTGCATATGTAGGGACGTGGTGTCACAGAGTGTACGGTACATGTAGGTGTAACACCGGGGCCCACAGTTAGTTTATTCATATTAAGCTTGACATTTCAGCCCAGACAGTGTCTGTAGGGCGATCAGATGACGGATGCTGCAGATGGCTGAAATGTCACTCTTCTCTTAAGCACTGCACTTTCTTATCTAGAGAGGGGGAGGCCGACCCTTTGGCTGGCCTGCTTGTGTTACCATACCAGGCCCTCCCTTGCATTCCATCTCTGCCACTTAGCGAGCCGCTACTTTGCCAGTCTAACCTTTTACTTTAGTCTTCTGTAAATTAGGGATGGGAGGGAGAGCAAGGGCGTCTTGTTTGTGTGCGGAGCACAGCCTCCGTCTGTGACTCAACTAATTCATGAAAGTTATGCAGAAGAGGTGCGCAACGCTGTTCCGCTTTAAAGGGTGAAAATTAGAAAGCATTTGAACGCTGAAATTGTATCGAGGCCAAGTCATACATAATTACAGGGATCTGTGTACGCCGAATCCCAGTGAAATGGTAAGGGGTTTGTTTTTGTTTTTGTACAGAAACATGCACCGGCGTTTAAAATGGGTTGGTTTTTCTGTCAGAGAAATTAGCTTTCCGTATCTGAGTCCACCTAATTTCTATGTTTCAGCGCTTTGAATAGCACTGCAAGCGATAAGCGTCCTCCTCAGCATTGTCTGACTTGTTTTTGTGCCTTTGGATCAGAAAAGCTCCACCCGAGTTTGTTTACTGCCACAGCGTGAAGATTTTCTCATTTTGGGATAATAAAATCAATAGTTTGTGGTGGGAAAGAGCCATTTAATATACACTCGACGTCTCTTTCCTGTCTTCTCAGGCAGTGTTCAGAGTGCGACCAGGCCAGCAGTGACGAGGCTGATATCGCCATGGAGACGCTGCCCGACGGCACCAAGAGGTCCAGGAGGCAGATCAAAGGGCCAATCAAGTTCATTCCGCAGGAGATGTCGCCGGAGCCCAAGAAACATCAAGTGAGGGCCACGGTGTGTATCGACACACTGCAAATGTCACCATGTAATGGAAGGGAAAGGAGCGTAAGCCCTGGGCCCTCTGAGGGCTTTAAGTCCAGCCAATCACTGTCCCAGCTGATTTCAGTTATTAGTTTGCTGCCTCGTTGGTTGAAGATGTGTTAATCAGTGAAATCACCCCGATGGAGTGATTGGTCCAAACGAACACCTGCAGAATCTTGGCCACTCTCTGTGGTCTCTGGTCACGCATCCACTAATTACTCAAACCACCAAAAAAGCTCATTTTTATTGCTGAATTGTTATGCTGGGCCCGTTATCCGATGTGTGGCCAAATGGATGGTAATTTAGTCACTGGTGGATCGACTGGTGTTGATTATGGATGTTAGTCTCACAGCCCTCTAAAGGTTATCAGCTTGATGCACAAGGTCACCATGTTTCATTCACTACAAAACCTCACCAACAGATATTGTGTTTGTACGCTTATGCTTGTGGTGTAGTTGAGTTCAGTTTGTGTTTGAAAGCGGCTACTGTGGTTGGTTGCGTACTGTATGTTCAGACGGCAGCCTTTGTTTCTGAATGCACGTGTTTAGAGCCCAGCGTGCACAGTAGCTGTAAAAGCCCTGCAGTCTGCTAGCAATGCTCGTAAAGACCGTCCCTGCCCTGGTCACACAAGAGCCACGCTGTGCTTCCTGTTTGCTCCATAGCATTCTGTCAGCTGTGAGGGCTGCGGGGGGAACAACCTGTCCACCCCTTCCGTGGATCCGACTTATCTGTCGCTGCCACGCTCCGATCCTGCTGATACAGACCCGCCTGCCCGCTTCCCCCAAGGAATACTGCAGATTGATATCATACTGGCCCGGGGGAAGGGGTTGGTGGGGGTCTCTGGCCTTCTCTTCATCTGCTCTTTCTGCTTTTTGTTTTTGACTCTATCGCTGTCTGACCCAGCCCCTCCCCGCTGTACACAGCAGGCTCTCCCTTATAGACATTACACAGCTCCTTGTCCTTGGTGCCCTCCCCCTAGGTGAAGTGCGAGGAACAAAGGAAGACATGAATGTTTGCGCCCCCTGCCTCTCTTCTCCTGCCATGCATAGTGGAGGAGCGATGGAAGGTTGTGGCGGGGGGGGAGCAGGGTCTGTGGGAACCCCAGGCCCGGTGGCGTGCTCAGTGAGGACCCTGCTGGAGTACGGTACTAGGGAATTAAGACGCTTATTTATTCTTTTCCTTTCCACCGCCAAGCCACGGCGCTTCAGTGGCGCATTCATCTTGAAATGCAAGGCGTGCCGTGGCAGCCGCTAAAAGGCTCCTGCTTTGCATGTGTAATGCTTTTAACCAGGGTGCCCAGGCACTGTCTGGCGCTTCTTTAAAGCCGTCCTCCGGTTTATCAGGGCTAGCGAATCAACCTCCCGCTTGCCCTTAGAGAATATGGTGGTGGTGGCGGCTGTGCTGGTGTGTGTTGGACGCTTCACTTATGACACAGTAGGGTGGGTTCACGTGAGCCTCTAGGGAGATGAGTCCTGTGTGTGTGTATGGCTGGTGCTGTCCTCTTGGCAGACCAGGTTCCTCTGGTCGTGTTTCTTACACTGTAGGGGGTGGGAGAGCTTTGCGAGGAGCCGGTTATGTCGACCTGCTCTTATGGGAGGCTGTGTAGAGAAGGGTCTGATTCGACACAACACAGCACTTTACAGCAGCTTTCACACATCTCATCTAGGAATATTGTATTCATTCTTTAACCTAAACATATATCCACAAATGCCTGTGTTAAATAGTCAGTGTAAAAAGCTCAACTGTGTAATTTAATTATAACTAAGAGGGATTGATTTGTGGTTTAGATTTGTCACTCGAAACTTGCCAAGCACTTTTTTCGTCCTTTGTCCTCTGTCATTTAAATGTTTAAATGTCCTAATGTCCTTTCTGACTTACTTAAACTAAAGTGCACACTTTGCTGTGGGGGGAGGGGGTGCGGGGTCACTTTTATCCTTTCACTTTATTAAAAGTCCATATAGCCTTTTGTTAAAAGGAAATTACTGTAGATGCCAATATTTAATCCCCTGGCAAGAACAGTCAGGTGTAAACTTTTCTTCTGCCAAATTCAGTGTGAATAAATGTATGTGGGGAAGGTGTCAAGTGAAGGCATGCTACAGCAAACAGTAGTTTGTGTGTGTTCTAACAGGATAATCTTGGAAATTCACAGTTTATCCTAGAATCTTAACACACTGTCTAATTAGATATGATTCACTAACATATGCCTCTCCACCAACACCACAGCAACACTACAATCTCTGGTATGAACGTATGCCATTAGTCAATGGGAAATGGTGAGATGTAAGTTAATACATAGTTGCTACTAGTTGCTATGATCGGTTGATTTTTCTAAGCCTGTGTGAAATGATTCATGGTTGTTAAAGATGCCATGATGTACTTAATTAAAAGATTGATTTTTTTCCCAGAGTCTTATAAACTGCCCACCGTTTTAATTTCCCCACCTGAGCAGAGCCTGTGATTAGGTGTGTGTGAGCGTGTGTGTTTTTCAGCTGACGTTGAACCCGGGCATTGAATTTGTGTTGATCTTCCTGGCCTTTAATGGATTTCTTTAATGGAGTCTGCCTTAATGCAGAAATTATTAAATAATGCCGGGCCCGTTGTTTGGTTGGGCTGTCACGGGAGAAATGGCAAAGGGCTTTAAGAGCCAATTGGCATCATTCTTGCAGTTAGCATTCATAATGATAAGTGCTCCATCTGGTGGGTGCTAGCATGCCAAAGGGAACAGATGGAATTGTTTTCACAATCTGTTTAAATATGTTGTCGATTTTTCTTCCCCTTTTTAAAAAACTCCCCACCAAACTGCAACACTCGTGTGATAGCTCCAAGACAATGCTTTGGTTTGTTTCTCCCATATTTATGTCTCTAGGCTGAGTCGACGTTATACCTGCATACTACATCAATACGAGGTGGGCTTTTTGTATCCAGCAGGAAACCTTTTTTGTGTTAGCTTGCAGCCATGAGTGAGCGGTCGTCAGTCCAAACTGTTTCAGAACAAGTCAACGCTGCACCTCAATATGCAGTCCACATGCAGTTGTTCAGTAGTTATAATCCATCGTTCGTGGACTAGAAACTGATCAGCGCTCTCATCCGCAAATTGACATGCATTTTTTCTGTATTATTATTTCTACGCTGGTGACTTTAACTTTGTGGAACCCAACAATAATAAATCCCTGCTAAAACATAATCCTTTTATAGAATTGTGCTCATTTCAATCCACAGATTGATTGCCCCTGTAAACTGAAGTTAACAATAGGGTAGTTCATATCTTACTAATGCATACCAATGCACAAGAGCAATGACATTATTTTCATGCATACAAAATAATAATAACTACAATGTACAAACCGTCATAAAACCTAGATATTAACAAAGATACCATTGTCCCCCTCAAACCGCAACTCTCCAAGCCCCACATTTATCTATATAACCCACCTCCTTGACCCACAGATAAGGCACATCTTTGCGATTCTGTTGACGTGTACCAACAGACCTACATAGCTTCCATGTAGACATATGCTCCGCTAGAGGATGAAATGACTCCCGACATGAGTTTTGGATTTCAAAGTGCTGACGTCCCTTTTTCAGAGGACCCGAGGGCAGAAGAGGAAACGGCTGCCCATCTGCGATGACAGAGAGGATACAATGGAGGTTTGTCCCCCCCCTCCCCAATTACTATAGCGGACTGCTAAACCAGCAGCACATCAACGCCTTCCGTACTGTTCACTGATACCTGCAGTGTTTCACGTCCCCATACACACCTTAATGATACGCGTCTGCTGAGGAACATAGCCATGGAATAATGCACCCCCACCTTGTTTTCTCCCCCAACTTAACACCAGTCACTCTAATCAGGCCTGTCTCCATAGGAACCGGCTCCACGGGAACGCCGGCAGCGGCAGTCTGCAATGCAGAAGAAGCCCAAAGCAGACGACGCGCGCACCGAGTGCACCACCTGCAAAGGGCCGGGCGACAACGAAAACCTAGTGAGGTGAGTAAAGTGTGTGTGTGTGTGTGTGTGTGTGTACACTAATGCAGGTTAAGCATCTTTTCAGTGTTCTTCAGAAAGACATTTAAAGAGGTGCACGGGGGGGGGGACGGAATACTTATAAATGTTATCTGACATTTCCAGAGGCAACCATGCCTTTCATGTATTTCAATGTGTTTATATACATGTCACACAACAACACTGAACATACATTTAAAATGCGGATCTTTTCTGGGAGATTCACTGTTGGACTTTGTGGAAAGTGTGTTTGGTGCAGTCAGATCAGAATGCAATCCTCTAGTGGTGAAGCAAAAGGGGGCGGGTGGGGGGGTGGGGGGGTGTGGTGGGGTGGGGGGGGGGGGTGCAGTGCAG
>JAODLL010075526.1:2361-40318 GCA_026546735.1 Forbesichthys agassizii | reverse complement strand
ACCCATTTCGGCCGCTTGTACCCGTGATCTTGTTCTTTCGGTCATGACCATAGGTGAGGGTAGGAACGAAAATTGCCTGGAAGATCGAGAGCTTTGCCTTCCGGCTCAGCTCTCTGTATGTATGTATGTAAATCAATAAATAAATGTGAGGATGAAGGAAGATAGTCCTCTCCTTACCTAACCTCCTGAAGCTGGGCACCAGGTCCACAAAGGTGGCGATACCCTCGCTGAGCGGCTGGGGCAGGTGGGCACTGAAGTGGTGGCCCAGGGTGAGCAGGTGGTGAGCCATGTACATGCAATTGTTGTGCTGGATGGCTGCCAGGTGAGGGAACTTCAGCAGGTTCTCCCTGTGTGTGTGTGTGTGTGTGTGTGTGGAGGGGTAAACAAAAGGACATTTAAATGCCATGTTATGAATGAAGGAATGTTTGTAATGTTGCTTTTAATCTTCATTCTGTTTTCAACTGCTTTGGCAATATACTGCATGTAGCAGGGCCCTAAATATTCAATTATTCGTTCGTTGGGTGTGTATTCGATTAAAATATTGGGATTAGAGTATTCGTTTTGTAACATTATGCATGCGGTTGTCCCATTAATCCCTACTGTCTCCATACAAACCCACATGTTGTAATGTAATTGCCTGCCTTACACTGTGTCATCAACACATTTGATTGCAATTGGCTCTGTTTGTAAGAAGAGAGTGAGTCTATTCATTCAACACACACTCTTATTGGGTAATACAGGAGGTATATGTTATTGGACAGCTCTGACTGGCTCAAAGTGGCCATTTTGAGCACATGACTATGTTTACATGTGCGCTCACTGAAGCTAGGAATTGAAGATATATATCGTTATACTTCTTAATTATAGTTTAGTGTTTTTTATGACGTTTTTGAGAGAGTATTTGAATACTCGTTCGGAAATACCATCAAGTATTCGAAACATGTAAAATGGAATTCGGGACAGCCCTAGTATGTAGCTGTGCTGTACTGGCATGACGAGACAGAGAGACTGACAGACAGACAGCGAGCGTCGAATGGCTGCAGGTGAAGGCGAGGTCTCCTTACTTGTGGTACGTAGGCACAACGTCGTAGAACAGCTGAAAGATGTTCCTCACGGTGAAGAAGAGCTGCATGGCGCTGCAAAGGTACAATAATGACCATGTTAACGCTTAAGCTGCTATTTCACAAGGCACACTCATAGTAGAGAGCAGGTCCCCTAAACAGTAACTGAAAAATCACCCATGTCTGAGGGACCCGTTAAACATAAGCCGGCACGCCAAATGGTCCAGCACATACAACAACCTGGGAAGCCGTCTATTGAAACTGTTTAAAACGGCAGGCATTTGAAAAACAAAAAAATACTTGGCAGGTGATTGGATTTACTGAACTGATAGTCTATCGCCGTCGGTTTACGTCACACCTCAACTATGCCCGTGGCTGCCAGTACGACGCTTATTGGTCAGCACTACCGATGGTTCGGACTGAAGCGCAGCAATATCCAGCGTGTCCAGACTGACATCACTGCGGAGTAAAACTGGAGCTTGCAGGATCAGGAAGCCATCACAAAGCTAACGCCGCTTACATAGTTTCCCTATGCTGCGCAATGGCTTACGCCACCTAAATGCGACATTCCACACAACTACTCTGATTACAGTTGGTATCCATGGTGATGCAAGCAGGTCCCAGTAATGTAACTGATATTGTTTCAGCCAAAAGTACGTTTTTATTTCAGTTCGAGGCACAAATCACACCTGGCTTTCATTCCGCAGTTTTAAGTTTTTGTTTTTGGAGGGGAACATTTTGATGTCAGCCACTATTTATGGCTGCCAACACAAAAACACGTTACCAACTAGAAGCATTTACCAATATTCGTCAATAAAACGAACCATAGCTTTATTTTAGGTACATAGAAGCGCTTTTTTATTTTTCGTTTACGTGCTGGATTACCCCCCTCCCCCCCCCCCGAATGTGGGCACAGTTCTTTACCTGACGCTTCTGCATACGCAATGTTGCTAGTTCTACGCTGCACTCCATGGCAAGTTAACGGAATTCCCGTGAATAGGATCCCACAACCAAATATGTGAAGGGCGCAACATTCACACATACCACTGGGTGGAGCTCCCCACAGCCTCATTCAGGGTGTTCACGGCTAGCTCCATTAGCTGCTGGACGGACTCGCTGATGCGGCAGGTGGGCAAACACATGGTCTTCGCTGCCAGCTGCTTCTCGTTCTCCAGGGTCTGCTGGACGCCGAGAGGGGTCTTTTTGGGCTCCCTCTTCACCCTCTCCTCTGAGCCGGGAACGGGCAACTTGGGGAGGGTCAGCTTGGACTCTGGTGTGATCTAATGAGGAGATAAAACACAGTTGCTGCCGTTTCCTCACCTGACAGACTGAAGGCATGCCTCAGTCACAACTTAAAAATTTGATGCCAAAAGGCAACATCAACAACAATGTGCACATTTCTTACCCATCTATAAAACACAAATGAGATCTTCATGAATGCTCAAACAAACAACGTTGTACACATACTTTGACCGTGTTGTGCATCTTGGAGGTCATGAGCTTTCGTGCGGCCACAATGACGTCCTTGCACTTCCTGCTGGCAAAGTGGCAGTTGACATCCCTGGCGTACTTGAGCAGGTCAGTGGAATTGCCCTGCAGGTATTGCATCTCCTTCAGGGCCTGTTCAAACTCCTCCGTTTCCTTGATAACCTGTATTGTGAAGAACATGTACATGCGGTCAAATGTAATGACTGACAATAGCAAATATACAACAAGACCCCTTCTCCACGCACTTCACTGGTGGAGTTTCAGCATTAAGACGTACCGTGTTGTATTTATCCAGCTGGCTGCTGTTGGTAGGAATGGAGTAGAGAAGACACTCGTGGATGATGCAATGGGACAGCTCCTCCCAAACCAGCTCCCCTAGGACAGTGGACAGCCTCTTCTCACCCACGGATACGTCTGATAGGATGAGAGGTACACATGTATGCCTTCAGGATACTGTAACTTACTATTTACAGTTAATGAACTTCACTGAACTACCGGTTACAAAACATTAAGGAAACTGGTCATGGGGTTGGACAGCGACACCGCACACACACAGACAAAGACCGAGAGAGAACAACAATTCTTTTTTTTGAGTAGTGAGACCTGGCGTTTCCCGTAACAACCGTTTCAGATGGGTTTTTTTTTTTTCCCCCTGCATGAAAAAAAAAAAAAGCCAGGCCAGCGTTTTAAATCCAAAAGTAACTCGCGTATGAACGCGGCCTAGGGGATCATTCTTGAACAAGGCAGCGTCTTTGGTCAGAACACCGGCCGGGCGTACCTAATAGGTGCATGTGCAGCGTCTTGAGCACCAGTAGGAGCTTGGTGTAGGCCTGTGCGGGGCTGCAGCGCTCCCCCTCGGCCTCCTCCGTACACTGCAGGACCAGGGTGACGCTGCCCTGGGCCTGTTGCTCCACCACCTTCACCGACAGACACGGGTGGATGACCAACGGCTTCAGCATGTTCTTCAGCAGCACCTGGCCTTGTGTGTGTGTGTGTGGAGGGATTGGGGAGGGGGAAGGGGGTGGCAACAGAGGGGGAGGGGCAACGTAGCAATTGTGATTTACATATTGAACATAATTCACCTCTATGGGAGCAGAGGTGGAACCACGGTTGTTAGAATGCCAACAAAGACCAACGTAATTCACCTCTATGGGAGAAGAGGTGGAACCGAATATATTAGAATCCTAAACAGAGATGGAGCAATGAAAGTAATCTGTATGGGAGCTGAAGTGGAACGATGCCAGTCTCTTAAAAGATACAGTCAGCTATTGCAAGCTAATTGTAAGCTAATACACATTTTGTAAAATTCACCAAATATCTCCTCACATTTCGCTAGCTTACCGTTTACTGTTGAAAGAAATAATGTGATACTTCTACACGGCCCTGGCTCCGTAAATAGGAACGTAAACAAAGTGACAACACCGCTCACAGCAACAAAGCCGTAGTATACTCTTTGCTTCACAATGTGTTTCGATGTGTGGAAGAGTATTGTTTTGATTTTAACTTGAATTTAGTAAGCGTTGTCGAGAATGACTGACCCTGCCTTTAGGAGACCATAACATTTAGCTGAGGTTGATCTCACTGTACGTAGCACCCCTGCATCTACAGCTACCATGCATAGTCTGAAATACATATACACACACATTTTCCCCTACAGAAATATCAGCTGTGGCCTCACATTTAATACAGGTAATTTGGGAATTAAAGCAATATCCTCTAAATACTCATTAACCGCCCCAGAGATACATAATGGGCAATGATTTGGTGAAATCCAGACCTCCTCATTGACTTGCATGGAGTTGTGGTATGTGAAGGAGGAACGGTTGCCCAATAACCTGACATACACACACACCTCCACACACACCTCCACACACACACACACAACCTCCAAAAGTAAAATGCCGATGTACGCATACATTTGCTCTTGCTGCTCTACACCCGGTCTCTCTGGTTACAGGCTAAACATCAATGGGAGGAGACCGCCAAAGGGTGCACAATATATTGACTCGTTATTGTTATGGCAATATAAGTAATGTTGCAGAAAGTATGCAATATTCTGTTCATTTTGTGGAGAGAGGCTGTGTGGCTTAGTGGCTTTAGATTAAGACAGAAAAGAAGCACGTGTGGCTGAGGTCAACAACGACGCAATGGAGATCGGAGAGGAAACATCAATGCCATAAAGAATGCATCCTCAGTGGCTTGGCATGACTGTTCCGTCCCTGACGATATGACAGTTGAACCAAACCCATATGTTGTAAGATTAAATAGAACTTTCCGTTTTGATATCATTTTGATATACATTCTCGTAACATATTTGATATGGAAAAATATATTCATAACTTTTGTGTTTTTACTAATGTTTAAAAACATATACATTAATATCAATATTGTAGTTTTCATAGTCAATATGGCAATATCACATTTGTTCAATATTATGCAACTCCAACGAGTCTTACTGAAGAGCTTGATCTTGTGCTGGAGGTCCCCCTGGATGGCCAGAGCTTGGAGGACACAGCACAGCACTGCTGGGGGTCTCTGCTCCTCGTCCTTATCGCAGCCAAGGGTGAGGTTGAGCTCCGTCTTCAGAAAAGACTTCACATCTGCAGGGTCTGTGTGACGGCAAGCAAGAGTCACGCAGTCGTTGTTGAACAAGTAGACAAGATTATTCTTCCATGAACTGAAATGCTCATTTGTCCTGGCACAGAAAGTATGTCAAGGGCCACACATTCCATCATATCATCTTGTAACTCTTTATAATTTCAACATTTACAAATAATTTGACCAAAACTGATACAGTCTACAACCTTTACCTGTTTGAATAATGATTTAATAATCCAATGACATCTCAAAAAGCCCAGTGTTGTGGCAATTGGCTGGGTCACTTCTAACCCTTAGAATATGCTTCTACACCAGCAAGCAGGCAAAAACAATCGTAATGTCAGAAACCTTACCCTTTGAGGAAGGTAATTTCCAGATGGCCAGTCTTTTCCATTCATCGCCCAGGTGGTAAATGAGGTTCTCTCTCTGAACCGTTAGCTCTGAGCTGAGGGCTCGCAACAGCGGCATCTCTGAGCTCTTCCATTCCTTCAGGGAATCCACACTAGCATGCGCCTAGCCAACGGCATAGATATTAGATCTCACTGCCTCGCTCAGCGGTCCCGGGATAGTGCAGGTTAACCTGGTAAATCAGCTTCACTCTCTGGAAAGCACAACTTTCACACTGGCAATGCTACATTTAGAGCATAAAAATAAAAAAAAGGATTTGGAATAAATTCTTACTTGTTTTAGTTGCTTGGCAGCATCAACGTATTTCTTATCCACTAGGGCTTTGCTGAACTCCTTCAGTGCATTATGAAACTAGACAGATGCATAAAATGTGAATACAATTCAAATGTGTTCACAAAGGAAAGAGACCGGATTGGACTGGTAATATACATACATTTTCTATTTCTAAAACATCAATCGCACTGCAATAAAGTCATTTTAGTTTGTTATTCTAGCTTTAAAATGTACACTACTCTATTGAGTTGTCAGAGCGTGTAGAAGATGAACCACACATTTCTGCCACAGATCCCTGCTTGCGATTGAAACAAATGAGCACAAGTATATGTTGCTGATGTAGGATTGGTAGAAAAAAGGCACAAATGTGCGAGACAGACAATCATATTTGGGGTTTCAAACCAGGTCTTGTAACCATAGCTTCAACCAGTTAATGTGTATGATCTTGGAGATTACCTTCAATAAATAGGATAAAAAAAAACACTAATGTAAACTAATTGAGGGTGTACAAATAATTCTGCACAGCATTCATGTCATAAGTCTTCCGGTTATCTGGACCGCAAACAGAGAACCCCCAGTTGAAGGCGAGACCCTGACCTTAATTAACCCAGTGACCTAACCAGTGAAAATACAGTATATTGGATGACCCGATCTTTCTTTTTTCATAATAGTGTGGTTGTCTGCAACTGTAGTGTACCTCGTTTAGATGTCCAAGCATTGTTATGACCGCTGTGTTTTTCTCCAGCTGTTGTTTCAGTCTGGTGTACTCTGCTACAGCAAGGTGGACATTTTGCTGCACCTAAAACCATGAATGTTTTTCAGATGATACATTTCTACCACAGTACATGAGATGATCTAACTTTGTCTTAAATACACATGGTACGGTACTCATATTCTCCACCACGGCTGTACTACACACACGTTATTTTCAAGAAAAGCTTTGCAAAACAATAGGGTAGCTCTCTTAATAACAAAAGCTTATTGCATTCAAATGTCAAAACGTGTTTTCTCGTTAAATGTGCCGATCTTGTAACTTGATAGCGTCCAGTAACTAAATGACATAATTGCTTACCTCGGTCTCAATGTAATTTCTAAGGTCATCAATTTCTTTGGAAACCTCGTCCACATGTCCCATTAGCTCTTCGGATCCTTGAAGACTCGGGAGAAATTCGACATATCTCTTGGTGATTATGTCACATACTTCTTCCTATGTGACAATAACACATTGTTGGCGTTTTGTTGGCTCTACACATCACTTTATGGTGTAATCAGTCCGCCGTTATTCGCGATACCAGTCACTAGTTTACACCATAGAACTATGGTTCACAGTTCACGTTATACATTGTGTAAATGAACATTACACGGAACACCCAATATAATTCTACATGTGCACATTATAACAAGCGTAACATTGAGAATATAATGATGTACGGTAGCGTACAGTATAATTCAAATTTTACAGATTTAGATTATAAACACATTTAGAACATAACCTAACGTTTAGTCTACGTACGATGTCATGACTAAAGCTAGCTACATACATCTACAATGCCGATATAGGCACAACTCTGACAACATTGCAAGCAAAACATGTTACAAATGCTCAATGTGTTAGAAGCCGTGAAACGTAAACATATAATGCTAGAAAGCTAGCCTAACCAATGCTAACGTACGGTAGCCTACATGTTACCTTCGTATCTTCCACCTTGCGTGACATCTTGCTTATTTTACTGGATAAATCATCTTTCTCTAGTTTCCCAGAGCTGGCAAGCACTTCAGTCACAAACGATGCCATGTTCTACTGCTTTGTTTCTCTCTAGTGTGACATATATCCAGAGGAATCGTGGCGAAAACTTACACACAAGCTTCCACACCTTAACCTCCTCTCGGGAACCGCGAGGACATCTGATTCGTTTGCGAAGTTTACGGTGGCTGTGATTGGCTGTTTGGACGGACTGGGTGGACTTTGCTGGAACAGGTTTTCTTCAATATTTATACGGTAATAACATTTAAACAAGCCTTAACTAAGATCCTCAAACATATACAATTGAGCATTTCATTAATAATTACAAATTGTGTCATTTTAGCAGCATCTTAGCGACTAATGACATAAGGCATTTATTTAGTCGCAGGCAGGCAGGGTGTTCACTTGTTACCTGGGACTGGAACTGGAACCCATGACTTTCTGTCTGGGAGACGCGGTCGCTGGCATTCTGCCCCTCAGTATTTATACAATTATTTTGTTCTGATAAAATAGAACATTTATTTATTTATATACATATATATTACATATTAGGTCAAAATATATTGGCTTATTATTGTGAATGATGACAAATCACAAGTACACGTTGTAACTGTTTGTTTATTGGTTCATTAATTAATTGCATTTTATGTAATTTTGCACTTGTATCCAAGATGATAAACAGGGTTGGGAAGTAACGGATTACATGAAATCAGTTACTTGTAATCTGATTACAAAAAACAGTAACTGTAATCCATTACAGTTAACTGTAATGTAATCCATTACAGTTACCAGATAAAATAGTGGAATCAGATTACATGTATTATTTTTAAATTATATGATTACTTCTAGGACTACTTTCAAATGTAAAAGGAAATTTGCAGAAGAAGGCGCATGAACCCAATTTAATCTACTCGTGTTTACCTTTCATTAACGTCAATCAATAATTGAAATGAAGTCCTACTTTAATATGATCCCCTGCGCAACATATACGGTAAAAAAATAGAAACATTTGGCACCAATGCAGTAAATTGCTTTGGATGGCATTCCAAAGAACAATGTTTATGCGTGAAGTAATCTACAAGTAATGGAAAGTAATCAGATTATGTTACTGAATTTAGGTGATCCAAAAAGTAAATTACTGATTATAATTTTAATCTGGTAATTAGTAACTGTAACGGATTACATTTAAAAAGTAACCTACCCAACCCTGATGATAAGTGTGTGGCGCAAGCATGGGTTATTTATCACTTATGCTTTGGTAGGCCAAGCAGGTCTGTCTGGAGGGACCCATGGCCATTTGACAAGTTAGCTGCTAAACATTGATTTGCACATTTGGCTGATTTGCATGAGCGCACGTAGCCTACCCAAGATAGAGAAAACCAACATTTTATTTTGATAAATTGTTAATATACGAATACGGTATTACGGTAATAATTTGTATAGAGCATTCTCTAGGGGTATTGCGTCAGCGTTGACTTGACTGTGAACATCTCCATCTCCAGGCCAATAAGCGATGGCTGGGCCTATTTCACCATAAAAACAATTGGACAATATTTGTCTGTCACCTGTATGAAGGATGCAAACAAGTGCCTTTGAAAATATATTTTTATTTCCTTCTAAAGTCTCATACCATTGTTGGTCCTGAGATTCCTTTTCACTTCAAAAATTTAAAAATTATTTTTATAGCCAACTTCCACTACATGAAACTAGGATACCCAACACTTGAAACATTGTTTACATTTTGCACTATAGTTTGTAATGTACTCTAAAATATAATTTTTTATGTTTAGCAAACATATGGTGGTTGGCATATCATGTATACTTCATAAAATGCTGTGGTCACAAATGTCACGTTTGTTGACTGCCCACAAACAATTTAAAGTATTACACATAGATACTACAATAATCATATTTGCAACATAATATGAAATCCCTCCTCCACAGCTTTCCATATTTACTAGAGGTTATAGGAGTGACACTAAAGGTGCGTTCAAATTCAGCAAACATGTTTTCTCTTAACATGCTTGTTTCGAAATGGTGGTAAAGCAAGATGAAGGATCAAAACAATTGTAGCAAGCGCCGATTGGTTCAGCGCTATCCAATAGTTTCAAAATTAAACAGAGGTCTACGCTAAGTAGGAGGAAACGACTGCGAACACTTCCCAATGGAGCGTGGCCAAACCTTATTCACAAAGTGTTTTCTGGTTCTGTCAGGCTACCCTTTTAGGACCCCTTCACCCAGGGCCCAGGGATAACTGACAAACCAGCAACAAATAAAAGTGAATCTCAAAAAAGTAAAAATAATTTCCATGTTTATTATGAGTCTGGACAGTGAAAAGGCAACGTGACTGAGCTACAGGCTTTGTTTAGCAGCTAGAAATATCTAAATCTAAACCTTGGTAAGCCTGCTATTCTTGCAAATGATGTATCTTTATCGTGACAACACAAACAAACCCTATTGTTATTATTTACTTTACAATAGTGTTTCTCTGTTACCTTCACATTTCTTCCATCGGTTTAACAAAAGCCATGTTACTAATGTTTTTATTTTATGTTCTCATAATAGTAAACCACTGTATCACTTACAATAACTTTCTGAGCTTTTACCTACAGACAGAACATCCCAGAGCCTGTTTAAAAATAAGGCACATAAAATTTATACAAAACAATATATAAAATATATTACACAATAACTGGTGTAACAGTGCGCATATCCAGTGTGTGTGTGTGCGTGTGTGTCGCCCATGGGCATGAACATTAGACCACCTTGCTAGTGAATAACTGAGCGTGCGTCAGAGCTTTATTTGACAATGACAACAGATGTGTTGTGGATTGACTCCATGACAGCAGTCAGGCGGCTGCACAAGTCGTGAGGGAATTGGATGTACACCTTGGGAGGGTCTTTCAGCACCACCATCTCCGCCGAGCAGTCCAACACCCTGGGGAGGAACTCACCCAGCTTCACCTGCAAATACTCTGTGGAAGACAGAGACGCTATTAAAACATTTAAAGTCCCTTTCCCCATCGCGTCCCAAAGGGTTTGTTTGCCATGTGCAGACTAAGGCCCCGATCACACCGAGCAAAACCATTGTTGTCCTATGGTGTGGCGCGACTGGCATGCGTTTTTTTATGGCTCTGCGCTTCACCTTTTTTTATTTAGCATTTGTTTAGACGTGCAAAACATTTTAAATATCTCAAAGTCAGTTTGTCATTGTGACAGTTGGCCCAGGCAGCCGTTCTCTTTGGCCCAGGCAACCCGCCTGTGTGATCGGGGGTTTATCAAAGCGTTTTTGAAGCGGCTGCGCCTTTAGCGACGCGTCGCTGTGCGGTCGGGCCCTTAAGACCCATTTATGCTTCTGCATCGCACCTATGTGTAGTCTGCGGCGTCACCTACGGGTGTACCTTACACCGGTGTGAGCATGTTATACTTCTGCACTGGTCTGTTTGCCGTTGAATGCGCATGCGATTGATGCGAAGCCCCAAAATGCGGAAGTGCCGTGTCTTGTTATGCGGCAGAATTAGAACACAACGTTTTGAAATAAGCATATAAAAACATTTTTCTCATCAACATTTACCATTGGAAACAATCTACAGACACAACATTGTTTTTATAAAAGACTGCTTTTCACTGCCCGGCAACAAGGAAATACCATTTGGAAATCCCACTCTTGGCTGTGTCGAATCGACGTACGTATGGCTTACATTGTTTTGAGAGGTAAGGTACGCCGTGGGGTAGGTGGCTACTGGGAGCCTACGGCGTATGGTCCACGTAGGTGCGACGCAGAAGCATATATGGGCCTTTAATGTGTCTTTTGTGTGTTTTCTAATGTATAAGGTTAGTCCATTCTAAAGTCCATTTGTTAATAGTGTTGCTTCTGTTTAACTAAATAGGTACTAACACATAAGAAAAGGTTAGGATAGATAACAACATTTCACTAATGTAACTGTGAATTAGATACATTAGAATGGTTGTAGAGCTAGCTCAAAACAGCGGACGCCACGCCGGTTGGTTCCACGCTGTCCAATAGTTTCAAAACCAGTTTTAAGTCTGGTTAGGAAGTAGGGATTTCTGCCGTTTCAGCATTCTCCCATAGAGCCCCATTCATAATCCTCTAAGCAGCCTGTGTCCTCTACATCGCGTCGTCTCTGCTCACCGTCCATGTCCTGGGTCAGACAGGAGCACCAGTAGCTGCGGATGGCCTCCAGGGTGTCCCGGTCGTCCTGCGTCAAGCCCGCGTCGCGGTCCATCAGGTGCATGCAGGGGATGACGGCGTCATTCATGATGGCCACGCCCTCCTCCACCTCGCTCTCATCGCCGCCGCAGAACAAGCGCAACGCGCTCTCGCTGAGCGCCTGCTCGTAGGAGGAGGAAGACGGGGAGAGGGAGTAGAGTGACGTTTTCTACATCCCATTCACACACACTCACACACCGACGGTGGTGGCGTTAGCCATGCTAGGAGCGACCTGGCCACCGGGGGGAGCAGTTAGGATTAAAGGTCTTGCTCAGGGACACTTAGTGAGGGGTTACATTAGCAGGGTTGGAACAAGCGTCTTCTCGATAATGATGATAATAATGTAGTAAGCCATTGTAAACTAACGCGCATTATGACAAACTAAAAATACCTACACAGCCGTGGCTCCGTAAATAGGAACACAAACCAAGTGGTGCAGGCTGCACACAACAATACCCTAGCCTTCGCAATGTGTTTCCAACGTGTGGGGGCGGAGCTTCTGAGGGAGCATGCCATGTCACTGAAGGGAGGAAGGGAGAACGTTGTCGCTGTCGGCAACCATTAACCCACCTGTACAGCTATGAACACGACGCTGATTGGTAAGTTCAGTTGCTACTCGGACACATTAAAAATAATTTGAAGGCTTTCCAGACTTCTGATTCTCACGGTGAAAATAAACCGAAGCTCCTAGCCGGAAAGCAAGGCTTCACTCACTGACTGGCATGGTGGCCAAGGCTGGTACTGCAGCCACAAACCTAAAACACCGACATTGCCCATAAAGCCTATTTGCCCACTGACTTAAGGAGAAAGATGTGATCTTGATCACGTTTCATGAAATGTAATTTTGTGGAAATTAATTCCCCTATTTTTGACCACCGCGTTCACGGTGATGCACTTCCTGCCGTACCGACCAATGAGGGGCTGCTCCCTCCACTCACCGTGATGCACTTCCTCCTGTACAGGCCGATGACGGACTGCTCCAAGCCCCGCCTCTCCCCGCGCCGCAGCAGCGAGGCGTTGTCCTTGTAGGCGTGAACCAGGTAGCTCAGGGCTTCACGCACCCTACACGCACACACACACGCACACGCACACACGCACACACACGCATAGACGCACACACACACGCATAGACGCACACACACACGCACACACGCACACACACAGACGGACACACACACACACGCACGCACACACACACACACACACACAGACGGACACACACGGCTTTGTCAGTGACGCGAGGTGTGTTCTCTCTCTCTCTCGCACACACACACAACATTCTAGTCACGTTGAGGTGAGCCGGGAAGGCGGGTCGCCATGACAACACGTACTTGCCGTGCTGGTACTGCTCCAGCCCCGTCAGGAGGTAGACGAACACCGTCCGGAACAGCCTGTAGTCGTCGTGCCAACACTGCGGAAGGGCAAGGGGAAGACACCATTTATTTCGGTGTGAAATAAAATGGCGGCCATATTGTGCCGTGTGTGACATGATCACTTTGTACGTGGTGTGGATTAAGTATACATTTTCATGAATAATGTAGCAGCATGTGCAAACTGCTAAATTAACATGTTGTCCATTTATTTTATTGATATTGGTTTTCTAATCTGCCGCATGAATAACAAGACAGATTTCTCTTTGGGGACAATGATGTTTCATCTATTTATCAATGATTCACGTGGAAGTCCATTGAATCATGTTTTAATTGACAGCTGTTGTAGCCATGAGCTGAAACTGTTAACAAAAACAAGAACATGGTTCATGACCAAAACAGGCTGTCCCAAACTTCACCGTGTATTCCTCCATGTCCATATCTTCTGGTTTGATGAGGCGCAGCTTAGCTCGGGCTTCTCTCATAATACTGACGGCCCTGCACAGAAAGGTTTGTCCTATTATCTCTGACATTCCTGTATCTTATTTTTGAAAGCATAAATAATACAGAGGAACGATGCAAGGCTGTCTGCAGGTCTTGTAAATCTGTTAAATTAAATACAGCGGGTAAATTAACATTTAACATTTATTAATGTTCTCGTAGAACATATTTCTAAAGGTGCTACTGACATTACATTTTCACCAGATCTAGTAATCCATACATACATAAATACACCAACTGAAATCTAGGATATCTAAACTTCTGAATGTCCAGGTGATTACTGTTTGGGCCACAATCTGGAAGTGGAAAGAACATAATTTCACCATAATCTTTCCATGAGCAGGTGCTCCTCGCAAGACTTCTGACAGAGGAGTGAAAACTATCATTAAAAGAGTTGTCCAAGAAACAAGGGCCTCTTGTGAAGAGCTTCAGAAAGGCCTGGAATTAGCAGGTATGACTGTTTCAAAGAAAACAGTAAGTAATGCACTCAACCGCCATGACCTGTATGCATGCTGACCATGCAAGACTCCATTGCTGAAGAATTGAGAAGTGATTTTACTTGCAGAATATTGTCTGGTCAGTTGAAAGCAAAACGGATCTCTTTGGATGCCACAATACACATAATGTGTCACTTCCACATTATGGGACCTAAATTTGGAAAAAATATATATGGTAGTCAACGGCAAGAATAATATTATTTTTAGATCCCGTTTGCTTTGTAACACGAAGTACACATATGATGTTTGACTATGTAAAATACATTTCTTTTAGTCAAGAAAGTCTCAGTTTGTCATGCTTTTGTTGAAGTATAAGACTGTGAAAATATGTAATTATTGTCAATAAGTGTCATGACGTTTTCGCGCCACATTTCACAAGCCGAAGAAAGCGTTGTTTTGGTGACGTGTGTTGTGCGAGACGAAAGCTGTAGTTCACTCACCGGTTACACACAAAAGTAAAGATTACTTTATAGTTTCACAACAAACTGTATTAACTTATTAAAAGAAACACAAAGCCTGAAAATTGTAATTAAACCACTAACGGAACTATAGCGTCGTGCCAGAATAACGTCTTGCGAGTGACAATGTTACCCTACGTCCTGAGGTAAGTTAAAAATTGGCAAACATAGCAAAGGTTTGCGAACATATTTAAATCGTTTTCTGTTTGCTTTGTGTTTGCCCCGAAAGTTTGCGAACATAAGCAAACGGTTTAAGGAGGTAGTTCTCGGCGAACACACATTGAAGCTGGACGAAGAGTGACGGTTTAATATTTTTGGAATGTTTACACAAATCGTTAAAAATTAAAGTTTAGAGTAAACATGTTCACCACTGTTCGCTAATTCTGAACGCACTTTTGATAGACCCTTGTAAGGTCCCAATCACACAGGGATAGGCTGCCTGTGCCAAAGAGATTGGCTGCCTAGGCCAACTGTTACATTGACTAGCAGCGCGACTCTGCTCCTTGCGCTGAAAAGTTGAGAATAATTTGAACTTTTTTGCGCGTCAAAATAAAAAGCTCAAAAACGTCTCAGGAATGTCAGGACTCTGTATCAGCTGTTCAGCAGTTAATGGACGGAAGATGCTGAGACTAGTTATAAAGGGACATCTCAGATATGGACCCTCTGCAGTACCTGTCATCGAAGCTGAGGTTGCGGTCGGCGAACTGCTCCAGCAGGGTCCTCTCAATGACACAGTTGGGCGCCTGGTTCTGGAAGAAGAAGACGAGCGCGTGCTGTAGACGCACGTCCTCCTGTGGCGTGGCCTCCTCCTGCGACAGCTCGAGCAGTCGGGAGTACTCCTCGTGGAACGCCTGCCAGAGACGTCAGAGCGTCACGAGATATCAGAGCGTCACGAGATATCAGAGCGTCACGAGATATCAGAGCGTTACGAGATATCAGAACGTTACGAGCTATTCGAGACGTTACGAGGGCGGTTCGAGACGTCAGAATGTTACAACATCAGAGCGGTACAAGATATCTGAGTGTTGCCAGGCATCTGAGCGTTACTGTGTTGTGCGTTGCATGGTTGCAACAGTAGCAAATGTCGGAAAATGTTACCTTTTTTTTAAAATTATATATATTATATATTTTTTATTAACCGTTGTCTGATCTCATGAAAATGTGTTGCTGACACAAAGCCAGGTCTACAAAAGTACATTTTCTTCTGATTTGACCTGTCAGAATGTTACTAAGATATGTGGCTTGTGAAAAAATGTGTTTCCATTTACTTTGGTTACTATGAGCAAAGTAGATATATACAGTATATACGTGAGAAGCGCTGGTCTTAAGAATGCACTACCTTGATGAGGCCCGCCTCAGCTCCGTCCCTGTCAAAGACCTGTCTGGCCTTGGCTATAGCCATGATGACGCCCTGCATGGCTGGGGTCAGCATCATCTACACACGCACGCACGCACGCACACACACACACACACGCACACACACACACACAAACACACACAAGCACACAACACACACATACGTGTACACGCACACAAACACATTATAGGGTAGAAGGGAGTCTTTCACCCGTGTGGCAGAGGTTGCTTGGCAACTGTGCACCACCGGGAAAAACATACGACACCAACCACTATAAAGCGCCTCAAAACACAAACAACCGCGACATTATTGTAATTGTGATAATGTGGGGCATCGTCCGCTCACTTCTTCGTTGTATCCGTCGGCGTTGGAAAGCACCGTCAGCCTGCCGACGTTGGGGATCTCCACCTCCGAGACCTCGTCCTCTGTTGGACGCCGACGCCGGCGGGTCGGGGCCTCATCTTCCTCCACCCCTTCCTCCACCCCCTCCACGGTCCTTGGTTCAGTCCCTGGATCGGCCACTGGCTCGGACCTTGGTTCAGTCCCTGGATCGGCCCCTGGCTCGGCCCCTAGCTCGCCCCCTGGCTCGGCCCCTGGCTTGGCCCGTGGATTGGCCTCTGGATCGGCCTCCGGTTCGGCCTCCGGTTCGGCCCCTGGCTCGGCCTCCAGTTCGCCCCCTGGCTCGGCCTGTGGATCGGTTGCTGGCTCGGCCTCCGGTTCCGGCCCCAGGGCCTCCACACCGGGGCCTGCCTGAGGGGCACCATCTGGGGCAGCTACTGTCCCGGGGACGTTGTCCTCCTTGTCCTGGTGGAGGGGAAGATGTGCTGCTGTCTGGGATCTCTTTGTCTCAACCGCAGGGCTCAGAGCCTGTAGGGTAGGTAGGTGGGGGAAGGGGTCCATGTTGGATCAACGTGAGACACGCCTACATCAACACGGTTGTCATGGAAGTCACTGAGGAAGCTATTTTGCAATTGCGGTTTATTATTGCTTGAGATTGTGATGGTTCAACTTTAATTAAAAGCAGAAAAACACACATAGTCTTGCTTAAAAAAGAAACACTAGATCTAACTGCTCATTTCTAAAGCCAGACACTTCTCCCACATGTTCAGTACAGGTCTGTGGAGGGAAATAAACAGGTTGGCCACTAGAGGGCAGAACACCATTGTTTATAAGTTTAAGGTTCCCACTAATATGTACAACGAACATATTGTGATAAATATATGAGCCATGTAAACAAGAGGTTAGAATAGAGAAGTGTTTACCCCCGAGGTCTACCAGGGTCAAATTATATTTCCACACCTTTTCCTTTAGTTAAAGGTGTGTATTATGGAAGCCTATATGACACTATCAAGTTTTATATGTAATGTTTTTCAGCAAAAACTGGTATTGTGTATTAGTCCAACATTGAAATGGATTATGAGACTATATTTATGGCAAAATGCCCACAAAGTAAAAGTAAAGTCAAAAGTCAAATAAAATTAAAAGAGTCTGCCTACGTTCGAACTCCAACATTGGAAGAAAAACAAGCACAGGGTTAGCTCAGGTGTACTGTAAATTAAAGGTATAGTCTGCTACTGTAAACTAATACACTTTGTCACGCTCACCAAATATCTCCTTGCATTTCGCTATTTTACTGTTCTTTGTGCGTGTTAAAAATACAATCTGATATTTCTACACAGCCCTGGCTCCATAAATCACCGCTCTTCTCAACAAAGTCGTAGCACTACGCTGTTCTTCACAAGCATTTTGACGTGTGAGCGATACTGTTTTGATTTAGCAAGAACGACAAATGACAAAATCAACACTCACCTAGAAGGAATAATTCATCTACTGTAATAACCTCCTCATGCGACATTAACACAGTGCTCTGGTACAGACAGCTGTGCAATGATAACAACATGTTCTTATATAAGCACCTAACCATTCTAATTTAAGCATCTCACCAAACAATTATCCCCAACGTGCATGCATGCGCACACACACACACACACCTCCCATCAGGGATGTGGTGTCAGGACTGCCACAACAAGACATTCAGTCAGATATCTGGCCAGCAACCATATATCCACTCCTAGGCCAAAAGAGGTCAGAGGATCTTTATACTAACAGGTGAGCGCAACAGATGGTCGGTACAGTGTTGGTAGACGGTTCAAGAGCCCCCCCCCCCCCCCTCCCCGATGAATACATTCTACACATTAGGACAGTCTTGTGGTGAACAGTTCACAAGTTCACCGGCAGTTGCATTACCACAGAGAACAATCACCACCTTCGTACAGCATCTTATTGTCCAAGAGATACTGCAGACAAAGGTCACAGCTCAGCCTCAACGTGATCACATCCATTTACGTATAAGGGTTGGGTAGGTTACTTTTTAAATGTAATCCGTTACAGTTACTAGTTACCAGACTAAAATTATAATCAGGAACGTAAATTGTTTATTACCTAAATTTAGTAACATAATCTGATTACTTTCCATAATTTATATATTACTTAAATTTAACATTGTTCTTTGATATGCTATCCAAATTTGAAATGCTATAAAAAGCAACTATGTTGGTGGCCCGCTAAATCTTTCTATTTTCGTGACCATTTATGTTGCTCAGGGAATCAGATTAAAGGACTTCATCTCAATTATAGAGTTATGTTAATGAAACATTTCTTTCCTTTTAAATTTGACAGTAGTCCTAGAAGTAATCATCACATTTTTAAAAACTACCTGTAATCTGATTCCACTATTTTAGATGGTAACTATAATGGATTACACATTTTTTTTTTTGTAATTAGTTACAAGTAAAGGATTACATGTAATCAGTTACTTCCCAACCCTGTGTATTTTTTGGAAAGTGCTGTTGAATACATACACTAGTTCACCAAAGCATACATGCTCACGTAGCACTGGATAGTGACATTATCCATGATCCATTATGTAAGTACTCGTTCGCTTTCGGTATGTAAGTACTCGTTAGCTTTCAGTACTAAAACACATTTAGTTCAGGCATGCCGCTGCCCAGTTTTGTCACAGACATTAAAACATGAGCTACTGTATATCTACCGGGATAATGTGGGTAGTGTATTTGTGTAGCAATAGCAGCAGAAGAAGTGTGTTTTGTAGGACAATGATTCAGTTTTTAAGCAACCACCTGGCGATGGCTCTGAAATCTATCTAAAATAACTTCAAACATCTTACAACTAATAACAGGACTTGCCTATAATACCAACTACTATTAACCTTTAGTCCGAGCTATAGCTAAACCTCACAGTGAGTCAACAGCACAGCTCTCAAAACAACCTGACATCAAGACCGTCACTATGCTAAATGCTGAAATGGGATCTCTGACCCAGATGTATATACCACAGTGTGGCCTGCTGTGTCTCTGACCCATATTTTAAAGGTGGGAGGTGGGGTGTGTGTGTGAAGGTGGGGGGCTCGCCCACCTGACTATGCAGCTGCTCCTCGGGGATGCAGACATGGGTAGCACCAGCTGAGTCTGAGGTTTCCCCGGGGCTGGGGTCTGTGGTGGATGTGACCTCGTTGTTGCCTTCAGAGGGGCTGCGTGTGGCGGTCTCTGGGCTCGGGAAACACTCTGGGTCAAGGGAGAGAGGTGGGCCTTAAAGGTATAGTCAGCGATTGTAAGCTAATACACTTATGATAATACAATATGCATGCAAACAGCTAGCAAACCATGCAGAGATACTGAATTTACTGGAATACTGGATTATTTTACAATCGCTGACTACACCATTAAAAGCCTTTAAAAGTAGGGAGTGCAGACCAGACAACTTGAATCTAATTGAATTTAGCGTGTTCTTGGTCTCCTCCTCAGCCCTCCTAAACCTGAAACAGACCCCACAAACTTTCTGGCGTGTCCCCGGGACTAGGCCCTGGTTCCTCCGCCGTCTCCGGCTCAGGGTGGGGCTGAAGCTCAAGGGCAGCTGCTGGCGGGGACAGGTCTTCCGTGGAGGGTCCCTTGGAGGGTTCCATGGAGGGTCCTGGTGTCGATTCCTCTGGCAGCTGCTGTGGTGGACACATACTGGGGCCGGGGCCAGGGCTCTCTGGAGCCGCCGTAGCTGAAGCCGACACAGGTTCCCCTTGAGGGGTCTCCGTCTGACTGAATTGCTCCTCCCACTCGCTGATCTCCTGCTGGAACCATCGGTTGTCTTCCTGCACGTAGTGGCTGAGCACGGGCGGCAGCGAATCCATGCCCAGCAGCACCTGGCCAGTCTCAACATCTGTGTCTTCTGGGAGTGACAAAGGCACTTGTTGGACTCTACTGTGGCTTATTGGTTTCCTGCATACTAGCTCTACTGTGGCTTATTGGTAGAGCACACATCCGATACTAGCATTACTGTGGCTTATTGGTAAAGCACGCATCCGATACAAGCTCTACTGTGGCTTATTGGTAGAGCAAGCATCCGATACAAGCTCTACTGTGGCTTATTGGTAGAGCACACATCCAATACAAGCTCTACTGTGGCTTATTGGTAGAGCACGCATCCGATACTAGCTCTACTGTGGCTTATTGATAGAGCACACATCCGATACTAGCTTTACTGTGGCTTATTTGTAGAGCACGGTATGCTGAAACTACAACATTCTACCCGACATACCTCTCTCTGAAACAGAATGCATCATCAAATAAAATGGCTTCCACTAAATTTCTTCCAAAGCTACATAAACTCATTCCCCAACGGCAAATGTCCGTCTGCTTCCGAAACATGTAGGGAAAGAACGGCCTCACAATACAATACGTATCACAATACATGGGTCACGATACGATTGTATCATGACAGGATAAATATTACGATGCATTAAACCTAACTGAAAATGTTTAAATAGATCAAAAATACTAAATCATATTGATGATCTATCTATTTCATCTGGTTTCTTTCTGCTTAATGAAAAAAAAAATTTTTTTTATGGATTGATACATACTAGGGGCTTGAAATGTATACATTACATGGGAAACATTTATTGCGATACTCATCCATAGCGATTTTCTTTTTGGTCAGCAAAAAAAGATATTGCGATATTCATTGTATTTTTTTGGACCAGCGATAAAAGCTATCAATATATTACAAGTATTTATTTTGAACCGCGATAAAGGATACCACTATATTCAAAGTATTTATACTTTGACCAGATTGCAAAGAAAGATTGCAATACTTGATGTACGTATTTTGCTCAGCGCTGACCTGCGACAAGGCGCGGCTGCCTGCCGTCGATGTACATGAGGCAGTAGGCACTGGCGTTGGTGGTGCCGCCGTACGAGTCGCGCTCCAGCTCCTCCCACGAGGCCTCGCTGACGGCCACATCGTTGTACTTCATCCAGCGGTTGGCGGCGTGGTCGCAGATGTAGGCCCAGTAGTGGCCCGCGTTGGCCTGGCCCTCGTGCACCAGCACGGCGTGGAGCCGGTAGGGGACCTGGGGAAAAGGGGTTCACGTGAGAGGGAGGGGGTGGTCCTCCTTAGAATTTGCTGTTATTATAAATATATATTTTTTTTTAAATTACACTTTTATTGCACTTTTAGTTGACTGATTATTCTGCTTAGTTCTGTCAAATAATTTAGTAAACTCTGTTTTTAAAGGTGCTCTACAAATAAAGTATATTATCATGATCATCATTATGATTATTAATATGTTATCGCCAAACACAAAAAATTGGGTTCATCTGTTTGTTAAAAATAACATATGATTCCACCAATAAACCCACTACAAATTATTATTATTATTATTAGTAGTAGTATTATTAGTATTAATTATTAATTATGATGTTTTTGTGTGTCCTGCCCATTTGGTGAACTAATACACATCAGTAGGTAAATAAGCCCTGTAAAGTCACCATTTATCAATGAATCCTTTCATTCAAAATGTAAACTCCCAATGAGGCAACTAAAACATCATTCAATACTAACTCATCATAGAAAAGGACATTTGTGAAGCGGGAATAGATTGACTGGTACCGAGCTGCTGTGGGGACACGGTGGCCTCGAGAGGCACACACTGTAGATACAGTACATGTGCGATTGATTTGCCATCGGTCTGTATGAACCGGGCAGGTGTCTGGCTGGCGGGGAACTCACCTGACATAGGTTGTTATCGGAATACATGCCCTCCAGGGCCTGGCTGACTCGCTCAATGCTGGCCTTCAGCTCTGACACACACACACACACACACACACACACACACACACACACTTCAATAATAGAGCTGGAAACACAAATTCAAATTAAAACTAGCTTGCTGGCTACCTAGCTTCCGAGCTAGCTACCGTTTATGTTGTTCTCCACCTCGGCCCGCCAGCGCTGCAGGCAGGTCCTCACGTGATGCAGCTCTTCGTCGCTCACGCTGTGAGGGGCTGGGTGGGGGGGGCACTCCACCGCGGGCCGGCATTGAGTGAAGGGTTTGTAGATGGGGGTCTTCTGGTAGGTGGCCATCGAGCCTTCCAGCTGATCCATGGCCTGGCTACATAGAAGACAGAGAGTATGGATGAATTGACTGTAGCCTACTGTAGTAGTAGTAGTAGTAATAATAATAATAATACATATTTATTTGTACAGCACTTTTCATAAAAGAGCACCTCAAAGTGCTTTACAGAGAGGGATTACATGCGCAATCGTGCCTCCCATTAGAAAATACAGAAATGAAAAGAATAGGCATTATGAAAATGGTAAAAATATACATGAAATGGTAAAGGTTCAAATGTACAGTACGACCTGAACCTTTACCGTAAATTCTTCCACAGAGACATTCCTTGCTCGCAAGAAACCCCCCTCCCCCCCTGTTCCTTACCATTCAGCTCTATTTCCATGACAGCATGGAAGCATCTGAGGAATGATAACTGACTGCATTTAATGTATATAGCACGTCTACCAAACCACCGGCACCTGTACAGGGTTGCCTCACACTCACACACACATTCAGAACCCCTACAATGGTGGTACAGCACAACCTAAACACTTACTGTAAATTCTTCTAGGCGATAATCGGGAGCTCGCGAGCATTGACTCCGCCCCCCCTTCCCATTCGGCTCCATTCCCAGTGATCTATCTTTAGTCACTGTGGCCTAGTTTTAGGGTTGACTAGTGTGAGACCATGTGCTGTCAGCGTTGCGAGGTAAGTGTTGAGGGCTGCTGATCATCTGTGCAAAAATATGGGCTTCTGAAGCCATTCGAATCTGAAACTGAATCCGGGAACCGTGTGGAAAAGTTGAATAAAAATGGTAAATGAATTGTATGTAATCAAAGTCGACTGTATTGTCAAGCATCAACCACAATTTGAGCATTTATGTTATATTAAAATGCTCTATATGACCATTTGTGCCACTAGATGTCACACTAGACACCAGAATCTCAGAGCAAAACAAATGCTTCTTGTGCCATAGACAAACACATACACACGCACGCACACACACACACAGCCAGCTTTGGGATAAAAACTAACTGAGGAGCTGGGATTACCACACAAACAGGGTTAGGGTTAGGGTAAGCTGTACAACGTTCTACAGCTAGGGGGCAGCGTCTCTGTGACGAGTTCTTTCATGCGTGGGCCCTAACCTGCTGTCCCCCGAGGCAGGTTCTGTGGGTTGGTGGGAGGTCGAGGTGGCATGCGTCCGGAGGTCCTCGGTCGGGGACGTGCCCGTGGACTTGGTTGTGGCAAACTCCAGCACGAACTGCAGCATGTCGGCCAAGGGGTACTTGGTCGGTCCCGAGCCGTAGTTTTTGTAGCTGTAAATACAGAGTGTGTTCGGTTGAGATGCTGTGATACACGCGTGTGCACCCGCGTGTGCACACGCACACAAACACACACACCTTGCATATGCAGCCTTCCAACAGGTAACACAAAAATTTAATTAATATATATGTATTATTATTATATATATTATAACTGTATCATCCAGGTATTGTACAATGAAATGCACTTAATGCTCTTCTTTAATCTTACCATTTCATTCTATACCATTTTAATTAACAAAATCATTTTGATCAGAATGTGGAAAAATGTAAATCTTCCAGTACATTCTGCACATACAGGCGGCTAACCCACCACTCTAGTTTCTGCTGTAGAACTGCAAGTTGATCCTTTAGTCGCTTCACTTCTGCTCTCCTGCCATGTGCTGTTTCAATGTTCTGGTGAAGGTATCTGAACACAAGTTATCACCGTCATTACTAGAACCAGAATTATCCACATATACCATCTGGGATGGTTCTTACCTGTCCATATAAATGATTTGTGGGAACTCTAATTTCTTGTGGATCTTCTCTGGGCGTCCAAGTTGAGCATTGAACTCAAATCTGGACAGTTCAAAGGTCAAGACTGGTGGTAACTTTGAAAACCACCTCTACAACCAAGAGAACACAGAGAAGTGTTACTTTCACTGTAGACTGACTAATTCAAACCCTATGGAGTGGCTCCAACTGTCAACACTTCATCGCTTCATTGTATATTTCAGATCTCCTTATGTTTTATCACACTTCCAGGCCTCTTAGATCGTCCAGCCTGTTTTAATTATCTGTTCCACAGTCGCGTTTGAGAACTAAGGGTGATCGTGCATTTTCCCGAGACTGTGGAACGAGCTTCCTTTTTATATTAAATCGTCTTCCACCATTGAGACATTTAAGTCTCTTCTAAAGACACATTTGTACTCTTTAGCATTCAAGTAAGATCTGGGACACTATGCTAAAACTGTCTTGTTTGTTGTGTATTGTGTTTTATTGTTTTATTTTATTTATGAATTGCATTGCATTGATGTGTACAGCACTTTGGTCAGCATTTGCTGTTTTTAAATGTGCTTTATAAATAAAATGACTTGACTTGACTATGTGAGATGCCCACCTTGTAAACGTGTTATCAACGTCAACATAACACATTCTTATCACGGGAGGAACTGTATTATCATAGAGGATACAATATGGCACAGCCCTAATCCTGATTGGCTAATACACCCACGTCATCAGACAATAAACATTTTGTTTATACAAATGCAAAAATCATACATTTCATGCTCACCTCGCGGCCACACGGAATGGTTTGATCCGAATGCAGGCACTCAATCTCCCGCTCTATCATGGCACCCTCGAGGCATTCGTCCAGGTTGTTGAAACCATTGACTTGGAGGGGATACTGCCCAAACTGCTCAATATTGGACAGGGTCTTACCTAGGCAGGGACACTGTGTTAATAACTGGGCATGGTACCGTTGTGTGTTCCGTATGTACTAGACTAATTTGAGACATACCGTCGTGTTTTCTTTCTGTGACAAAGGTGCCGTAGAAGAGCTGAACCATGGGGTTTTGCTGCTTGTCGTCTGTGCTAGTGAAATAAAACAAAAAGTGGGATTCATTTTTCAGGCCGTTTCCGTTAGCAACCAGACAGGCCATTTAGGAACGCCATTCCTTGCTGTAGCATTCATGCATCGCTGGAACTTACTTCCCATTGGCTGCTAGCTGAAAGGCATCTTCTAGCCAGTCCAGAAGTTTGTGGGTAAACTCGCTGACATCCTGGCATGGATGGGACAAAAACAGTTAAAGGTGTAGTCAGCTGTTGCCAAGCTAATTGCAAGATAATACTCTTTTTGTCAAATTCTTCAAATATCTCCTCGCATCTCGCTATCTTAGCGTTCCCTGTGTCTGTTGAAAAATGAATCCACTACTACACCACGCTGGCTCCGTAAATAGGAACATAAACAATCACCGCCCACAACAACAAAGCCATACTACACTTTGCTTCACAATGCGTTTCAATGTGTGAGGCGGTGCTGCAGAGGTTACGCTAGCTTTCCGTTCTCTGTGCGTGTTGAAAAAAGTATCCAGTATTTCTACACTGCCTTTGATTTGAGCTCGAAGTTAGCAAGCGTTCTCCAGAATGACTGACCGTGCCTTTAAGTGTGTGTGTGTCTTCAATTGTGACACAGTTACAATGACAACAGTAACACATCGCTAAGTGTGTGTGTGTGTGTTGTCCTTTGGACACAGTTACACGTCTGATTGACCTGCAGCTGCAGTGAGTAACTGACTGGCTGTCGGCACGTCTGTGCATCATTGTACATCTGTAACAGTGGTCAGCCATTAGCGCTGCGCTGTAAGACAGGGGTTCTCAAACTGGGGGTCACGAGACACAGAGGAGGGGGTCACAAGATGATTTTCAGAAATTAAATAACATTTTAAAATGATTAAAATGGCATAGTTTTGGCGGAATTGTTAGTAGTAGTACAATGTATACATTACTTTAAAGTCCTGTATTAAAATACTATCAAATAATAATATGACAGTTATTCTTCTACCACCTCTGGGGATAGCGGGGGTTACGAGTATCTGGGACTGTTATTGTGGGGGGTTGCGAGCTGAAAGGTTTGAGAACCCCTGCTGTAAGTTAGGTAGAACCTCACTCTCCGATACCCCAAGAATGCTCTAGCAATGGATTTAGCCTCCATTGCTAAGGTGTTTTCTCTGTGTGGTGAGAGCGGAGCTCGAGTCCCGGGTGACGTCCTCCGACACATACACAGTACACAATTATGTGCTGCTGTCTCACCTGCTGGGCCTCGGTGGTCCTGAAGGCGTCCCGGAGCAGCTCCACTGCGGCAGAGGGGTCCACAAACCTGCGGGACGAGCCCACCATGAGGGCAAAGAGGAACCGCAGCTCTTGCATGAAAGCCATGTTCCTCTTGTCCTGGGAACATTAAGAAAGTCAGGGAGATCGTGCCTGTACGAATAGTAGTGTCTAAGTCAAGACTGATGAGACAGCACGTGTGCCTCAAATGAGCTGGAATTCTGCAAACTGAGGTGAACGTTCGTTGCGAACGCGTTTTCTTTTAACATTTTCATTTAAACCGAGCGCTCTGCGTAAACATGTGAAATCCTTAATGTACTTGAACTGTAACCCTTTTGTCGAGCGTGTGTTTGCCGAGAACTATACCTCCTCAAGAAGAAGGAAGAAGGAGCAAATATTCCTCAGCTGTCATTTGTTTATCAAAAGAATCTATGTGTGTATGTGTGTACGTGCAAACGGTCGCTGTGAACGTTCACCGTCGTTCACCAATTTGAACGCAGCTCAGAGCTGGCGGGTTGGACCCAGGCCAACTCTTCTGTGGGTCTGCGTGTGCCTCCACAGTACTTATAACATGTACGTGGCCGTTCGATAACAGCATTGGGCCAAATGGCCTACCTCTGTGAAGTTGACACCCCATGTGACCAAGAATGTGAATAGAATTACTTCCACTTGTTTGTGCATCGTTTGTGCACACAAAATAATCATATGTGCCCAAACCGTGTTACAGAAATACCAAGTTTAAATTGAATGTTAAGCCTATGAGCACGAGACAAACATGAGGATGATGACGATATTTTATGTTTTATGGTAAAATGAACCTTAATAAAACCTAAAATAACGATGCACTAATGTTTGTTTTGTTTGCACAAACATGCACATATGATGCACAAATGAATGTGATAAGTTAAAAGTGATTTTAACATTAATTGGAGGCTGAGGACGTCACACCACTGCAAAAAAACGTAAAGTTTATCAAATCGTTTGTGCACAAATGATAATTTTGCGTCCACAGACTATGCACAAACGAATGGAAATACTTTCATTCACATACTTATCATGTGGGGTGCCAACTTCACGGAGGCAAATTACCTCACTGTTTGACACAGAGGTGAGAAGGGCGTACTCACAACGTGACTCTTGCACTTGTTCAATATGCGCTCAGACAGAGAGTAGCTGAGCACCAGTCTCCGGAACACAGGCAGATGGAAGAGGGACTGAAAGATTACCCAAACAAAAAAGGACTCTTAGCGCTGTAGAGTCAGAGCCGAGCAGACACAGACTAAATCCCACTGCATTACGTTACTGTATGTAGCCTACCAGACGGTTGTCTCTTATGGGAAAGTAATTGGCCAAATGCTACCTGGCTACGTTTAGGCCATTCAGTCAGTTAGTTTTATGTGTCATGTATGGTAAGTCGCAGAGGGAATTATAAGCACTTATCAATACCCAGATGTTGATCAGATTTCCTCTTCACCAGGAAATGTAATTACAGTTTATGGCACACTTACTATCATTTACACCACAAAGATAACATATGGGGAATATGAGCGGATATCACAAAGCCACTTAGTCTTAATCTGATAACCTAATTTTCCTTTTGAGGCTGGAGAGAAGTCGTTTTATCATCACCCACTCTGCCTATCCCGACCATGACGTAAAACCCCTCGCAGCTTGGCGAAACCTTCCTGCTGTAGATGCGGATTTGAAAACCAATCACAAAAAAAAAGGTCTTTTATGAATATTAAGATTAATCACAACCATTATTACTTCAGTACTACTTCAGTCATCCATAATCAGCAGCTGATATTTATCTGAAAAGTAATCAAGTACTGCAATAAAACAGTTGATTGATTGAACAGTAAAATAAAGCAAAGGAAAGGATTCTTTTTCTATTTCCTAATATCGTATTTTTGATATGGACATTCCTATTCCCTGATAACAGCTTTGGTGGTAATTGTGTTTCTGGATCAATAAAAGGGGTGTATGGGTGTTGAGTCCAGCATGACCCATTCTCTGTGTCAATTGACAGGGATATAAGCTAATTTCAGGCTAGGTCAGAAGAGTCCATTGCTCCCTCCATCATCACAACAGCGGCCTATTTAATTATCCACACAGCTTAAGCTGTGTGAATGAAGGATCCAGTTTCTGCTGGGCCACCTGATAGGCCCGGATAAACTCTGCCTGAAATGAACTGGTAATAGAATTAGCAGCGCAGCAAAGACCCTTAAGTTTTCATTTGGCTGGAAAATCACTACCATACAATATCTCTTCGTCGTTTAGCTTTTTCCAATAAGTCAATTAGCCCAGCACTGAGATGATGGAAAATCACAGTTTTTGGAGGTCTGACTGTAGTTGTACTACACAGTAGGTATAATACAGTACAATCAGCTGACGTTTTCAGAATACTATTTTGAAGTGAGTCACATGCATTTATTTAAAGGTTGGAGGAAACAGAGAGGGTCACTAAATATAGTTACCACCTGTACAATGGACACTGTGAAAATCAAGACTGGGTTACAGTCTAGATTTACAGTCTAGATTTGAATAAATTATAAATAAGACAATCTCTCTGTTTAGTAAGAGAATGATCTCCAAGTCTACATGTCTTATAAAATAGTATATAACAGTTTAGATTTAGTTATTCTGTATAAATGTCATATTCGACAACCTACTGCAAAGAACCATTTGTACAAGAATATTGTATAAACACAAACGATAAACATAAGAAACAATACATATTTAACAGTTCTGCCATATAGTAAACAAACATTCTCAAGATCTTCGAGCTCAAATCAAAGGCAGTGTAGAAGTATCGAATACATTTTTCAACAAACAGAGAATGGAAAGCTAGTGAAATCCAAGGAATTATTTGGTGAATAAAAGTGTATTAGCTTACAATAGCTATAATGTGTATAATGCTTTAATGTAAAAAAGCCACACAGAGGAATGCGCTAAAGGCCTTCTAATTTGATTGGTAAAGCATTTTAGTTTTCAATGGGGGGAGTACAACATAATAAGATCTAAACCTAACCTCAAGTTGGCCAAGCTTGCATGCATTTTAATGTAGTAGGCGGCACCGTGGAGGAACGATATTGTTTTTATTTGACCACAAAGTTAGAAAGAATGACTGACCCTGCCTTTAAACGCTGTCCAATCATTTGTAAATTAACCAGAGGTACAATCTACTGCTCTATGCCCAGTAGGAGGCAACAACTGATAACACTTCACAATGGAGCGCTGCCAGACCATATTCACAAAGTGATTTTTGGGGCTGGTTACTAGGGGTGCCCAATATATCGACTCAGTATCATTATCGCAATATCACATTACGCAATATCATATAGAAATGTTGCAGGAAGTGCAATATTCAGTTTATTTAGTGGAGAGGTGCGTCCGTTGGCTGTTTGGCTTAGTTGTGTTTGATTTAGACAGTAAGATGTGTGGCTGAGGAAGCTGATGACATAATAGAGATGGAAAAGGAAACATTAGTGGCCAGAAATAATGCCTCCTCGGTAGTTACTTTTGTTGTACCAGTCCAATATGACAATATGAAATGTGTTGTTTTGATATGTTATGAATATTTTCTGAGGCATTTTCCCATAACCTTTGTGTTTTTAACTTTAAAAATATTGAAATTAATATTGATTTTGCAATTTTCATGATCAACATTGCAATATCACATTTTATCAATATCGTGCACCCCTACTGGTTACACCAGGCTACTTTGTGACCCTTCGTCATGTAAACATGACTTATGTGTACATTTAACTCACCTGGATAACAGCGCTGAACCAGCAGGTGTTCCCAACATTACGGATTCCCACGGGCCAATCTTCCTGCCGGATCCAGTCGACGGGGTTGCACACCTCACTCTGGGCCTCACATCTTTTCCTCTTAATCCTGGCAGTGTTCTCCTCCGCGCTGGCCTCCAGAGCCCTACCACAATTAGTTAGGTCAAAACTTTTAAAAGGCCAAGTCTCGCCACTCGGCAGCCATCTTGGAAAACTCCCCCGGGCCGGGCAGCTATTGCAGGCTAACAATATTCTGGCTCCTATCTAAATGAATGGGGTAATGAGACGATCACAACTGCACTTTCAATTCTCACTAGGACATAAACATGTATATAATAATCACCAGTCAAATATGATTAAACATCTTTAAACGTTTAGTGACTTTTCCTAAAAATATGGTTATAAAGCTTTTTTCCATCCACATACAATAAGTTATGTTTGTGCAACTGTGTGCTTGCATCAATGCAACCACACGACTGGCTTAATAAGTTTATGTCCTATAAAGCAGTAGGGGTGGGGGAAAAACATTGATACAGCACAGTATCCCGATATTCGCAGAATATGTTTAAAATCACAATAATATTGTATTGTGGCATAAGTATGGTGATAATATTGTATTGTGGCCGTGGGGCTTCTGGAGAGTCCCACCCCTATAAAGCAGATTATTTGCCATCAAACATATCATATATACAATATATACATACATATATCAAATCATAGTTCCAGTGGTATGTCTCCTTATGTATATAGTGTCTCTGCCACTGGCCATTCTGTACCTGTTAAACTCTCTCTCTTCCTCCTGGGCACTATGAGACTCCTGCAAGCTGAGCTCTATAGCCGCCTGGAGGTCATCGCTCAGACCTTCTGCAGAGACACAACAGCATCACCAGCAAGGCCTTAGTGTGCCCAGAAACAGCTCCAAAGATCATGCACACCTGGAAAAGCATTCAAGCACTGCAGTATATGACCATACCTAAAAAGGTATAGTCAGCTATTGTAAGCCAATTGTAAGGTAATACATTTTTTGTCAAATTCACCAAATAGCTCGGTGCATTCCGCCATTTTACCGTGCTCCTGTGCGTGTTTAAAATATAATGTGTAATACTAATACACAGCACTGGCTCCATAAATAGGAACACAAACAAAATGGTGAACACCGGTCACAACAACAAAGCCGTTTGGCTTTGCAATGCGTTTCAATCATATGGGGTGGGGTTTAGATTTTAGCTTGAAGTTAGCAAGCGTTGACTAATGACGCTGAACATGTCAAACGAGCCTTGCGTCCCCTTACTTGAGGGAACAGCGTACCTGTCTGGGGTTTCCAAGCCTCTCCTTTGGCTTCAGTGTGCTGTTGGTCCCCGGGGTCCTGGACCTCCGGGGGTGGTGCCGTCAACAGCCCCACGGCATTCCCAATGTCTCCCTGGCTGGACTTCAAGTGTCAGGGTGGAAGAGAGAATATTAGCGCTGGGTATTGGCGAGGACCTTGCGATGCGATACTACTCAAAATACAAAGATCACGAGACAACTGTATCGCGATGCACTGCCATATGATACATATTGCCCTACATTACAATACCCTACATTGCAATACTCATACAGTAGTGTCTTATTACAGTACATATAATTTACTGAAACATATTAAAAGGAGCAAAAATATACAACTATATTACATTTGTTTAATGAAGAATGTATCGATTATTAAGATCTATCCATTTTGTAAATATATTTCCTGACTTGTTCTGTATTTTCTTTGTGCTTAATAAAACAAAATGTTTTGAGTATTGATACTAGGGGCTTCAAAATCGATACAGTATTGTAAGTTAAAAAGAAAATCTTAATGTATTGTGGCACATCTCATTGGAATACACAGTGAAAACCAACCCCACCCCACTTTCTCAGAGTGTATTCTATGGCTTATTACTTCACGCTAAAACATATTACACTAATATAAACAATATTAATTTATACCCAAGACCTTAAGCTTTGGACCAATACTGAAATTATTATTTTGTAATTTACTAGTGCTGAGAAATAGTGGAAAGAGTAAAAAGTGTGACAACCATCCCCGATCTCCTATTATATTATGCTAATTGATTAGCCTAATTATACTATTTGTATAGAATGCAATGAGTGCTTGAGCATTATAATGTACAAAAGCTAACAGCCTACAAATATGTACAATTTCTGCTTCTGTGTTTCCTTATTTGTATTATTTTATATTGCCAGGTGATGGCACGTGCTTCATATTTGATCCATTCAGCATACACGTATACAATGCGGCTTGAATTAAGTAGAATGTATACATTCTCAATTTGTTCCGCATTCTAATTAGTAATAATGTTCAGTGAATTTGTCTTACTTCCAGAGCTCTGTGGAGTATCTGTGAGTCTTGAATGCCTGTTATCTCCCTCAATTGGCTCATCAACATTTCGCTCTGTCAAGAGAGGTGAAACCTAGACTTAAAGATTGTGTAAAGCAGACATACTGTACATTTGTTTAGAGTTTGTCACACCACAGAAAAAGGTAATATTAACCACCCAGCCACATTTGAATTGATAAAAAAAAGTCCGCAAGTATATAAAATTATGTTTCAAATGTGTGAAAATATAACCAGCATTTTCTGTTCTCAAGCGCTCCGGGTGTGTCAGCAGAAGGCGCTGTATTGTCTGTTCTACGGTAAACTCCATCTCGCGGTGTTGTGCCAAAAAGGAATCCTCAGCCGAACATTGATTGGAAAATGTAGACGTGCATTAGTTGTGTTTTCACTTTAAATAGATGAATACTGGTAAAAAGTATTAGATTGGTTATAATATAGGGCTGTGTGTGCTCTCATGGGCAGGAATCAGTTTTTAACAGACCACTTTTTAGCAGATCACTTTATGGCATAACACCTATAGCTGCAGTGAGCTGCTGTTATTAAATAGTAAATCTATCTTATAGCTTGTTGGAATGGATTTTTTCTTTTGGAAAAAGGATTGGACTACATAAAGACAGTTGGAATATTTGGATGCTGATTTAAACAGAGAATACCGACTGAATTTGGCAGCCAGGTGTTAGCAGGTAGGCTAGGCTACTAAACCAGTAGCTTTCAAATAATGCACATTGACTCTTACCCATATTGTGTGCTTATTTCTGCAATGAAGGCATATAGCTATCATAGGCTGTTAAATGACAGTAGGTGATTTAGCTATGGAATTGTAGGCTGTTGAAGGACAGTAAAGAGCTAATAACTATGAATAGGCTAATAACTTGCATTGGAGCAGGATAAATACTGAGCTGATTCGAACGCTCTGCTCTCTACGCTTTTCTATCCTCGTGGTGTTACGGGGAGGGGTATGAAAATCTGGGGACCATCTATGTATACTGTCCCCCATTTATGGCCCTCCCAAAAAATCTGAACAGAGAAATTCTGAAATACAGTTTAACGGTCTAACTCTACAATACAATACAACATCTCTTTATTTGCTTTACACTCTATTTAATTTAAAGGCAATTACCCCCGAATAATTTTCACTACAAAAAGGCACTGTAACATTGTTATTATTGTTGAAGGACTGAAAACAACATACAATCATTGTTGTAAAAACAAATACGAAGATGATTGGGTGGGTGATAATGATCTTCTGCAATAATATAACATTTCAATTCCAAATACGCAATTTTACTTATAAACAAATAGACTATAACAACAACTTGAGTATAACAACAGTCCTAATGGACTGCAGAAAATAAGAAAATAAGTCATTTTTATATAGGTATTTTTTTAAATTAATTCATGTCTAGTAGTAAATGTAATGTCTTTAGGAAATACAGTATTTGCAGCAGTTTTGACCTTACTCAGCAATATTATGTGCAGGTTTGAACACATAAGTTGCTGAATGACGTGCTATATTACGTTCACACGCCTGACAGCAGGTAGCCTATACAGACGCGAAACGCGTGCACACGCACACACACACACACACACACACACACACACACACACGCACACACACACAGAATGGAGACAGCATGCAGACTATACTTATATGGAGTCTGGATTGCTATCGGAGACCTCTTGGAAAGCCGCTATTTATAGGAATCTGACACGGATCGTTTAGACCCCCTCCCCGTTTATCATTCCACTCAGCATGCCACCAGACTTGAGTGACAAAGGCAGTGGGTCTCTCTCTCTCTCTCTCTATCTCTCTCTCTCTCTCTCTCTCTCTCTATCTCTCTCTCTCTCGTTATACATCGTTATATTATTTGAAGTCTAAATTCAAAGTCACAAAGTGGGTAAATGCATTCATATGTGAATTCTGTAACAGATTATTTTCAAATAAACATTAAAGCTTCGTTGGTCCAATCCACATTCGTTAATAAACAGTAGTCACCACTGACTCAAAGACAAAAAATGTTCGGACTGAGTGGAATTCAGTGTCTTGGGGGTTAGTTATATTATGTCAGATTTCGGATCAATACGCGTCGTATTTGTTGTTAATTGGTTCCTATACATTTCCTGGGCGCTCACCGTGTTCGTTGTGTTAGTTCCATGTTCACTTTGCTCAACTCTCATGGCAGTAGGAGCCTAATTTCTTGATGTTTCCCCAAATGCCTTCAGCCCTGGTCCGAAGTCAAACCAACTCCATCTGTCACGCATCCCCAACAACACACACTCACGGGAGCTCGCCAAATTACAAGCAAGGAACGAGGGAGCGCGCCAAATCAGCGTGCGCGTTCGCGAACCTTGTTTGACCAATCAGTTATGATTATTAGACATTGGGCAGATTTTCCCAATTTAAAACAAGACAAGTTGTTAAAATACAGTATAACTTTATACATTGTTAAGAATAATGTACAATAAAATGTCCCTCCTGGCTGGTTTCACATTTAAATATATTCAATAAAACATGTAGACACAAGCCTTAATATTGCATGGTACCATGAAGTGGTTGGTCAGATTATCTGTGATCTTATTATTACAATATAATTTCCTATAGCTTTACATTTCTAATGACATGCAGAAGTACAGTTCATGGCTTATAGCAAAATATTGTAGGATTTCACAAACCTCCAGGGACAGCTCTCCCTGTCTTTGTTGGTCATTATGGATATCATCTTACATCAGCACTGGACAAATCAATATCAGTATGCAGCCAAACTTTCACATGCTGCCCAGCTAGCCCGTTAATGCTCGACACTGTTTGTCCAATCACGTGAGACGTATTCATTATAAGGCAATAATAATGTTTTATGTAGATGTAGAAATGTGCCTATTTTAACTGAAAGGCTGTGTGGATATTACTGTAGACCTATAAAGCTGAACATCCATGTCAACCAACAGCGATGCTCTACATTTGGTTGCTGCTATTCTCCTCAGGTAAGATTTATCTTTGTTATACTTACTTGTGGAATATTGAAGATTTATTATTTTTTGTCTGACAAGATTGATTCACCTCACTTAAACAAAGAGGTTCTTGAAGACTGTGGGAAGGTGCCTGTTAAGTAATTGACTTTGAGCTAATTCTTAATATAATAATAATAATAATAATAATAACAAAAATGTACATGTTTCTGCATGCATTCTCACGCTGTGTGTAATTTAGACTAATGTGTAAATATAAACATTATATTGTACTGTAAAGATCCATGAAACAGCAAGATACTGTAGTGTAGATATAGCACAGCACAGATGGTCATATGTTGTAGTCTATTGTGTTGATACAAGGAATAAATGTGTGACCATTATGTCAAAACAGTTTCTGTTCTTTTTAGGCCATATAATAAAATCTATTTAATTGATTGACTAAAAAAGGGGGGACACTTTAACGTATGCAGCTTTACCATTAATATATCGCATTTATTTTGGCTTTGCATTAAAACTAATAAAAAAAAATTATATATTCCATCTAGTGGCCTCTGTGCCGGAGAAATCCAAGAGGTCATCCTTGAACCAGCTGACTCGAACCCTGCTACGCAAATATGACTGTGGTGTCCGACCCGTACAAAACTGGACCAGTGCAACAACTGTCTATATAGACCTAATACTGCAGTCTGTTCTCGATGTGGTATGCTTGAAACATTAGGACATCAGTAAATTTCATTTGTGGATTGAATAGTTCCACATTATCATTATTCCAATATTTGTAATGCATATTTTATGTTGTTGGCAATGTACTGTATAGAGATGGAAATATATGGATTTCACATTAGGAAAATACATTTTTCTAGGATGGAAAGACCCAGAGTATCACTACAAGTATTTGGTATAGACAGGTTTGTTTGTTTAATTGTTTCTTATAAAGCAAATGAAAATCTAGTTAAACAGAAAATCATGTTTAATCCCCCGGAAGCCATTTAAAAACAAATTAATTTCCCTCCTGCTTCTGTGCATTAGATTTGGACAGATGAATTCCTAGTGTGGGACCCGGATGAATTTGATGGAATCACTGAGATCTCAATGTCATCTGATGCCATCTGGGTGCCTGATGTTATTGTCAGTGAATTGTAAGACATCTATGGCTATGGTTGTACAAAGTTGCACAACTGTCCATTGTGTTTATTGTGCCACAGCCTGTGACATAAGTCTCACCAGGATATATAGAGAATACTGCATTAGCATGCCGTTTATAACATTAAAACCAGTAGCTGTTTGTCAGATGATAATTCAATGCTTTAATTAACTATTTGGACCACAGAGGTCTCTGTGATGACAGCTAGAACAGAGGAACTTACAGCTAATTGCTTGGCACTCTGGCGACATCATCTGGTGACACAACGCACGTTGTGTTTCTGGTTAATTCAGGCTAATGGATTTGTGCAGTGTTGCAAGACAAGAGCAGCCATGGCTGCTATAGGGAAATATACCAATACGTTTCACAGCCTAAGAGACAATCTACCTTTCAGGCTAACTGTGTTTATCAATATTATGTATTGACCATTTAAGTTTTTAGTGGTGTTTATCTCTTTTCTGGGGGTTATTAAACGGTTGTTGGGTGGGGGAGCGGGGTGGGTGGGGGGCTGGTGAAGCATTTCTTGGAGGAGATGAAACAGTTAATGTGGGGATGAAACAGTTATTGGGGGTGATGAAGCATTTATTGATGGGATGAAGCAGTTCATGTGGGGATGAAACAGTTATTGGGGGTGATGAAGCATTTCTCGGGGTGGTGAAGCATTTCTTTGGGGAGATGAAGCGGTTCTTGGAGAGATTAAGCATTTCTTGTGAATGGTGAATCATTTATTGAATGAAGAGAACCATTATTCTGCCGTCTGCTTCCCAGTGTGGACGAGGGCAAAGGCCCCCCCATCCCCTATGTGTACGTCAACTCTTCCGGCTCGGTGACCAACCACCGGCCCATCCAGGCCGTGTTGGCCTGCAACCTGGAGTTGTACGCCTTCCCGTTCGACAAGCAGAACTGCACGCTCACCTTCCGCAGCTGGCTTCACTCAGGTCCTCCTCCTTTGTGTTTACCACCATGACGGGATTATTCCACCTTGAGGGCCCCTGAATAAGTGAATGCCAAGGCCCCCACCCTGCCTAGGTGACCGGTGGAGGGGGGCTGAAATAAGTATAGGAACGGAGCTATGTAGACAAGAGTCGCGTCGACCCTGGGAAGGAACGCGGGGGGCGGCGGGGGGGGGGGGGGGGCCCAGTGG
>JAODLL010075515.1:3694-16167 GCA_026546735.1 Forbesichthys agassizii | reverse complement strand
TACCTTTACAGCCGTCTCACAGACCGTACCTTTACAGCCGTCTCACAGACCGTACCTTTACAGCCGTCTCACAGACCGTACCTTTACAGCCGTCTCACTGACCGTACCTTTACAGCCGTCTCACTGAACGTACCTTTACAGCTGTTTACAGATACGCCAAGTCAGTCAGACAGTGTGTTATTGTGTGTTAATTGTGTGTCATGGTGTGTTATTGTGTGTTATAGGCCTATACTATACTAGAGTGTGTTACTGTGTATTAAAGTGTACTGTTGTGTGTTACTGTGTGTTAGAGCGTGTTATATAGTGTTCTATTGTGTGTTATGGTGTACTGTTGTGTGTTATTGTGTGCTAGTGTGTGTTATGTTGTGTTAGTGTGTTATTGTGTGTTATAGGCCTATACTATACTAGAGTATGTTACTGTGTATTAAAGTGTACTGTTGTGTGTTGTTGTGTGCTAGTATGTTATTGTATGTTACTGTAGAATCTGTTTTTGTCTTAGTGTGTTATTGCCATCTGGCCAGTTGGTGGGAAAACAACATTCCCAGCTACATTTAATATAAATGAACAACCCAGATCAACAACCCAGGCTTCTTATCGGAGCTAAGCTGCAAACAAGGTTCATGAAGAAACATTCACTAGCTAATTGGCGGTGGTGGTGTGTGTGTGTGTGTGTGTGTGTGTGTGTGTGTGTGTGTGTGTGTGTGTGTGTGTGTGCAGCTTTAGTGGACCTTGAAGCTGCCTCTAGGGTTCTGATTGGACGAGAATGCTGAAAGATGAACACGCCTCTTCCTGTTTGACCCACTGGGACGCCATTGGCGGGTTTGGAGATCAGATCAGGCGTGAGTGATTCCAAGTTAACATTTATGATGGGGGGGGGGGTCATAAAGCGGTTATGTGATTAATAGTAAATTTAGATCCTTGCTGTTCACTTATAAAGAGGCGTATCACCCACAAACTGTCAATACTACCTAACCTATTCTAATCTAATCTAATCTTTACGATTCATTTCATCAGCATCATAAGACCCTGTGTCAAAGCTCTGGCCAGGTGAGCCAGACAACACTGTATGAATTAACGGTGTATCAGTTCAAGTCGGTTAGAAGCAACATCAATACGTGACCTTTGACCTCTGATCGGCTCAATGGAGCCGCAATAGAGCCGTAATGGAGCCTCAATGAAGCCGAAATAGAGCCGTAATGGAGCCTCAATGAAGCTGAAATAGAGCCGTAATGGAGCCTCAATGGAGCCACATTAGAGCCGTAATGGAGCCTCAATGAAGCTGAAATAGAGCCGTAATGGAGTCTCAATGGAGCCACAATAGAGCCGTAATGGAGCCTCAATGAAGCCGCAATAGAACCGTAATGGAGCCTTGATGAAGCCACAATTGAGGCCTGTATGATGAAGCCACAGACCATGCCTGCTAGGGAGAGTGAAGGGTGTTTGTGCAACTGAGGGTCCCCGTGAAGGACTCCATCTCAGACACAGGGCGGGGTGACCTCACGCCCCACAGCCGATGATGTCATCAATAGGAGCCCTGTGTACGGTGGCGTGAGCCTCTGTGTATTCATTCCCAGGTGTGTGTGTGTGTGTGTGTGTATGTGTGCTACGCCCTTCCTATAAAAGCCTTGGTTCTGTGTTTGTGTCTCAACAGGGCGACGGGCTGGTTGCAGAATGGTTCAGACTAACATTAGAAACTTAGCTTCTCTGCTTTCACCAGGAGATCCCACCCTCCATTAGTCAGAAGAGAAACACACACACACACACACACACACACACACCATGCCACAGTGCTGGCTCTGTGTGTGTGTGTGTGTGTGTGTGTGATGGCATCTGACGTTAAGGAAGGTCATTATTCATGAGTGTGTTGTGTGTTATATTACAGAGGCTTCTGGTCCTTAGTAACACGGTTCTGTTCCTTAGTAACGGTTCTGTTCCTTAGTAACGGTTCTGTTCCTTAGTAACAGTTCTGTTCCTTAGTAACACGGTTCTGTTCCTTAGTAACAGTTCTGTTCCTTAGTAACACGGTTCTGTTCCTTAGTAACAGTTCTGTTTGTCAGTAATACAGACGTGATCTCAGATTAAGTATCCGGCAGCATCAGGCACACAATGGAAACCGCCCAGAACCACCTGAATGGCCTCCCTGCCTGCTGGAATGAATGCAGCCTCTTCTATTCTATTGAGAACACTTATTGGTGTTTGGTAACAGAGGTCAAGGGTCAAGGTTCACACGAGGACAGCAGAGGAACGGTGCTCTGCGCCTTCCAAACCCTCTCTCTCTCTTTCTCTCTCTCTCTCTCTCTCCCTCTCTCTCTCTCTCTCTCTCTCTCTCTCTCTCTCTCTCTCTCTCTCTCTCTCTCTCTCTCTCTCTCTCTCTCTCTCTGTTTTCTCGTGGCTGGCTCTTTGTCAAGGCTCCATTCTCTAGAGGTGATGTGGACACCTTGTCTGCTTTGACCTTCCACTGGAATGACTGGAATTACACCGTCTGGCCTACATAGAGGAGAGGAGAGGAGAGGAGAGGAGAGGAGAGGAGAGGAGAGGAGGAGAGGAGGAACACATAAAGCTACAGAGCTCGGGTTCCCATTGGGTCGGGATTTGAAACTGATAACAGGACGAGGGACACAGAGAGAGAGAGAGAGAGAGAGAGAGAGAGAGAGAGAGAGAGAGAGAGAGAGGGGGGGGCATCATGCTTTCACCCTGAGAAAATGCTCCAATAGTGAACTGACTCACACACACACACGCAGTTGTGATATTTATTACAATGTTGTGTAGTTTGTGGTGACTGATGGTGTTTTACTACTGGTTGTGTTGACTCTCCAAGACCATCGATCACCAGCAATCACATGTCTCTGTGCGTGTGTGTGTGTGTGTGTGTGTGTGTGTGTGTGTGTGTGAGTGTGTGCGTGTGTGCGCGTGTGTGTGTGTGCGTGTGTGCGTGAGAGTAAGAGAGAGAGAAATGTATTTTTAACAACACATTTATTACAGAAAGTAAATCAAGTCATGATGTCACCATGACTGTCCAAACTCGACAATACATTTAAACAATACAGTTCTTAAATATTTCTAGGTCATCCATCTTTGAATAATCAACACAATTTAGATAAACCCAAGTTCTGACTAAAGATTTAAAGAGATGGGAAAGAGGTTACAAGGTGAAGAAATATTCCCAATATATTGCAGAGGGATATATTTAATATACATCCACCACATAAATAATACTAAAACATAATTAAGTGTGTTAATATTATGACAAAAAACGCTACGTTCAAAGGGCTCAGGGCTGAATGGGCGTGTCCGTAATGTCCCCCCATAGCCCCTCCCCCTTTCAACTCTAGGCTATTGGCAACATTCTTAAGCGGTGCAACTCACTCGTCTAGCTAGCTGCAATGGCCCGTCTGTCAGCAGGTGTGATTGGCTCAGTAAAACATATTTATGAACAGTCAGAAGACAGAAGCACCTGAAGAAACTGCCAAATATCCATGTTTAATCCAAGTTGTGTCACAATGCTTAGTTCAGAGTATCTTTCAGACAGTAAAAATGTACTACAGAAGCTGCAGGAGGCAGTTAGACTCAAAGTGACGTTTATCGTGACACTTTGCTTTTATAGTCCAGGAGCGGCAGGACGTCCCCACGCTCGAGTTAACTCCACCCAGAAAATCGCCGGACAGACAGAAAGTTAAATAAATATAGGGATTATTTTGCAATTCAAATGGAAGTGGATTTTCATAGTTTGTTTGTGTTAATATTAAGCCTCTACATCCTTTAATGACATGTTAAGACTAAAATGACCCTACATTTCCCTTGACTATCCCTTTAATAAACTACATCAAACTTTTTTGAATACAGAATATTGTTCTTAACTGTGAATCCACTGTTTGACAACATCTCTGTGCTTGATGACATCACTGAGTGTCTGATGACATCACAGTGCAGCATATGACATCACAGTGCTCTTGATGACACCACTGGGAGTGAATCCCTTCTGATAGCTTATAAGAGGAGTCTTTACTCTGAAGAAAGATAGGAATGACATTATGTTTCTCACCATAGACTGAAGTAGATCCTTCCAAAGGTCCTCAACCAGATTCTCCATGAGTTCCACAACCAGACACCCCAATAGGTCTCAAATTAGAGACCCCATAAGTTCTCCAACCAGATCCACCATAATGTCTACAAGCAGATTCTCCACGAGTTGTCCAACTAGATCCCTTACGAGGTCCCAATGGCCTCTAGCCAGATCCCCGACCCAGAGCCCTCGACCTAGAGACCCCGGGACAGACATCGCTGAGCTGGAGGTGCTGACGGGTGGCCGTTATAACTATCGCGTCCTGGCCTTTGTGGGCGAGGGCCGGTACGGCCGGGTGGCTCGGTGCCAGCGTGTGGACACAAGAGAGCCTGTGGCCATCAAGGTGCTGCGGTGCACAGAGAACCTGCTGGTCGTGGCCCGAAGGGAGGCGGCCATGTTGGGCAGGCTCCATGCCCTGGACGCCGACGCCTGCAACGTGGTGGCGTGGCGCGACCACTTCGTCCACCGTGGCCACGTGTGCTTTGCTTTCGAGATGCTGGACGTGTCGCTGGGAACGCTGCTGATGAGTCTCCCCGGCAACAGGCTGTCGCTGGCTGCCATACGTCCTGTGGTCCAGCAGGTGGCAACGGCTCTGCACGCGCTGCGGAGTGTGGGCATTATCCACGCCGACGTGAAGCCCGACAATGTCGTCATGGTAGACATGCGCCAGCAGCCTTTCAGGCTGAAGCTGGTTGACTTCGGCGTTGCCGTTGCCGTGGAGGGCGTCGTGCATGGCGCTGCCATGCAGCCACTAGCGTACCGGGCTCCCGAGGTGCTGCTGGGGCTGCCCATCACTGCGGCCGTCGACATGTGGTCGCTGGGCTGCATGGCGGCCACTATGTTCCTCGGCTTCCGCCTGCACTCAGGACACTGCGAGTACGACATCGTGCGGAGCATGGTGGGCACGCAAGGCATGCCCGAGTGCCGCATGCTGGACGCAGGGCAGCACGTCGGCCGGTTCTTCAGTCGACGCCGGCGCCGGCGGAGGTGGCGGTGGGTGCTCAAGACGCCGTGGGAGTACGAGGACAGCACAGGCGTGGTGACGCGCAAAACCCGGCACGGCCTCGACTCCCTGGACCAGATGCTGGACATCCTGGAGGCAGCGTCTGGGGCCGAGTTGGAGGACGGACGCCGGTTTGTGGACCTCGTCAAGATGATGCTGGCCCTCGACAGCTGCCACAGGATCAGCCCCAGGGAGGTTCTGCGGCACCCATTTGTGTCCCTAGAACATCTGGCGGGAGAGCACGCCTGCAGTGGCTATGCCGCTGATGCGCGGAGCGCCATGGCCGTTTGCGCGCCGCTGTCAAGGCGACCACTGCGGCACCGAGGCGGGGGGGTAGAGGAGGTTGAGTGCGCCGCATCATCATCCAATAATCACAGGTCACAAGAGCCTGTCAAACCTTTAGAAAAAACAGTTCTATAATATACAACGTGTGTATATTTAACCAGACACCCTCAACGTTTAGAGGGGTCGTATTTTTGCTCAAGAGGAAAAAGGGTCAGCATAAACAAAAGAACAGGACATTTATGATGTTTCGAAGGTTCCACTGCAGCTCAACATTTAGATTTAAGTTTTTTAGTTTTTGTTTAATAGTTATTTTATTATTTATGTTTGTTTGTGTTGCAGTACAACATCACCTTCACCCATAAACTATATCAACATTTGTAGACCAAAGGTGATGTCAGCCATGCAAGGCAGGGGCAGTTATGGATAATTTAGTTAGGGTTGATGATGCCCCACATCGCCCAATGTGCGAGCAATACCCTGGTGCTTTTAAATTAAAACATTTAAACTAACACATAGAAAGGAGTTGTTACTACTTGTTAGCCTAAAATTAAACAATATCATAATTTACCCAACTGTGGATGTATTTGTTGACTTTGTGAATTGATGCATTGGGGCTGGTGAGCTAGCCTGGCTCCGCCCAACTATGCTCTCAGCTCAATTGATTTAGCTGAGATTACAGTCTGGAAACCCTGATCACGTTAGCAATCGCACAGCCACCCTGCTGGCAGCCCAACCAGCGTGGGTTAGTGAGATGACGTTGAAGTCAGGGGTGTTTCTAAACAGTGGTAGAACGATCAAAACACTTGTAGCAACACCGATTGGTTCAGCGCTGTCCAAAAGTTTCAAAATTAACCAGAGGTCTACGCCCAGCAGGAGGATATGACTGCAAACACTTCCCAATGGAGATTGGCCAGACCTATTCACAAAGTGAAAAGGTTTGGTTACACCAGGCTACCAGTGAGCATCTCCCTCCATTTACTACACCAACAAATGAAATTATAATGTAAATGTAACTCACAAAAGCATAATATTCCTTTCTGTTTACTTTGGTAACATTTTAGAAATAATATTCAAGAAATTAGCTGTTCTTTCATTTTGGTATATCTCACTGATTAAAACTGTACACATATTGACACATGTTGTGTTCTGCCAAGTGCTACTTTGATTTAACTCTCAAGGTTTTTTATTGTATTTATTTTAATTTTATTTTTATTAAATACAAACGGGGTTAGTGCATTGTTACAGTACGAGGCAAATGTCTTGATAGTCTATTATATTATTTCAGGGGTAACACATCTCGAAAATTAATATGGCCGACACCCAACAACCGCCAGCCAATCCCGTACAAGCAACACTTTGCAGCATGGTGATTGGTGGAGGAAAGAGCCCCAAGCCTCCCCCCTTCCCCCCTGTGTTCCTATATAGCCAGTACCGGCTTATCTTTTCAGCACACATGGAGAACGGTACAATAGCAGAATGTGATGAGATGTTTTGTGAATTTGGTAAAAGTTCATTAGCTAACAATTATTACCTTACAATAGCTGACTACACCTTTAAGGTCCATACAGATAATCTGAAGTGTGTTCTGATCCCCCTCTGGGCCAGGAGCATGTGGACCCAGTAGCCCCACTTTTGTATGTATGTGTGTGTGCGTGCGCGCTGGCACGTTCGCCAGCTGTGTCCGTTTGCTCTCAGATATTTCCTGCTCTGCCTCTGAGACAGACGAACAAACATTATTGTTGGGGCTGTGGCTGCGTGCGTGGTATGTGTGCGTGCGCGTGCGTGCATGTTCGTGCGTGCTGCTGGAACACGGAGACTCGTGTAGAGGCTGACTGGGTGTGCTGCTGAACACAGTGCGGCGGTTGGTCCAGATTATAGGTGGAGAGCGTTAGAAAACAGTGCACGCTACATGTGCGGTTAGCTGACGTTACGTGGCGCGAAGCGTGCTCCACGGTGCTTCCAAAGGCAACAGCGTATCCATGGCAATGGTCCACACACAGATGTCGACGACGTACATCATCGCCCCTAACAAGCAGGGCTACAGAACAGTTGCGGGCGACAGAGGAGGGGTTTCCACGGTAGCCGCTTGCAGTGCGTGGTGTGGCGGGGTGTCTTGGCTAGCGCTGCGTCGCTACGTGCCGGTGAAGCACAGTGCGTGCCGAGGCCACGACAGAACCCAAACAAACCTCCGCAGTTCGTTTGTCATCGCTGGCCAAAAGCAGCAGAAAGCCTTCCTGGGCCCGCAGACCCTCCAGGACAAACACCCCCCAGGACAAACACCCCCCAAACCCCCAACTGCATGCTGTTTCTCGTGGGAAGACGACGCCAATGTGCACTGCAGAACGAGGCCTTTGTGGAAAGCAGATTAGTGAATGTTATTGCTGCAATTTACCGCGGCATCGCAGAGAATTGTCACGAGCGGGGCTGCTGGAATTCAAGTCGAACTCTCCCAGTTGTGGCCGGGGCGAAACGCGCTGTGGTTTTCACAGCCTCAGATGTCGGGGAACGTCCCAGAGGTGCAGCTGCATGGTTCTGCATGACGGATGTCCAAAATCATTCAACGTCAAATTAAAGTGCTGTTGAAACAGGGCTGGCTGTGCCAGATATTGACTATCGGGCCCTTGAAAATACTACAGACAAAAGACAAAAGGAAAGCAGATATTTCAGACAGAATCGTGCTTTAAACAATGAACCTTTGTATGATTCTCAGATGTAATAAATATAGGGTCTGAGTGAAATATGTTTATTGGTCTACAGACACCTGGACACAATCAGTCGGCATTAATAAGTCTTATCAAGTTATTATTCCACACGTTTCAGAGGAGACAGCCCTTGCAAAACTGTTTGTGCCTCCTCTTTATCTATGGAGAGCTCCGGTATTTAACTGTAACTGTTAGCCTGGCAAGACTCGCAAGTTTCAGTTGGACTGGGCAACAAGAATCCGTCTGGAGAGCTTGAAATCTATGCAACTGAGAGAGCAACAATTGATCTGACCAATCAGCTACAGGCGTGATTTGGGTGTAACAACAGTGAAAGTGACTTGAAACCAATGAACTTCAATGTATTTTTGGAGTATCTGCCCTTTTCAAATTGTTTAGATGGATGGACTTGTGTCTAACAATCCCTCAGGCATGTCAGGTTAATGTTAAAGTCAGCTATTGCAAGCTAATTGTAAGATAATACACATCCATGCTATTTTACCGTTCTCTGTGCATGCTGAAAAAATAATCGTATACTTCTTCACAACCCTGGCTCCATAAATAGTAACGTAAACAAAGTGGCAAATACTGGTCACATCAAAAAAACCTTGGTACTATGCTTTGCATCACAATGTGTTTCGATGCGTGGGGAGCGGAGAAATATTGTTTTGATTTGAGCGCTAATTTAGCAACTGTGCCTTTAACTGTCCCATTAAGGGCATCATGACCTATTGTCAATCTCATGTGTCTGAAATCCATTTACGTATGTTTGTGCGACTGTGTGTGTGCATGCACGTCTCAAGCATGGGCCCAGGACCCAGCCAGCGGTCCCACAGCTTTCACATGGAACTGGTTATTGCTGCATTCCTTCCACAGAGGGAATGTCTGGCAGCGGGCAGCAGGAATACAGGAATCAGAAAGTGGAGGTCCCGCCTATAATCATGTCCTGTGGCAATCTCACCCAGCTCTAAGCCTCCTCTTCCTCCTCCTGCAAGAGGCGAGCGAAGAGAAAGAGAGAGAGAGAGAGAGATAGAGAGAGAGAGAGAAAGCGTCAGCAGATTTCACACCTACCACCTTTTCCTAGACAAATGTAAGCGTGTAAACGACTCTTTTGCTCTCCCAGAGGAGCAGGAATGTTTCTCCTCTCCAAAACAGAGAGAGAGAGAGAGGGAGAGGGAGGAAGCGAGAGAGAGAGAGAAAGAGAGAGCGCTCTTGATGTCTGAAAGCAAAGATCCTACATGCCAGTCTTATTAACTAGACATTGTATTGATTGGTTGGAGGAAAGGTCTGGAGTTGGATGGTAGGCCTCGGTTGGATAGAAGGTCCTGGGATCGGGTGAAAGGTCTCAGGTTGGATGGAAGGTCCTGGGATTGGATGGAAGGTCTGGGGTTGGATGGAATGTCTGGGATTGGATGGAAGGTCTGGGATTGGATGGAAGGTCTGGGGTTGGATGGAAGGTCTCAGGTTGGATGGAAGGTCTCAGGTTGGATGGAAGGTCTCAGGTTGGATGGAAGGTCTCAGGTTGGATGGAAGGTCCTGGGGTTGGATAGAAGTTCAGCAAGGTAAAGACCTCAAAAAGGTTTTTATAAACTCTGACCAATGAGAGCGTCCAATGCTCTGGACGGCTGGGCTTATGGTGCGAGCGTCGGATTGCAGGGGGGTTGTTAGATCTTAGCGAACATCATCGTCGCCTGTTTTTGCTTCTTGGGCCATGTTTGACAGCATTAAGATGGGTTACAGAGGAATTCAAACTCAAACAGACATGGTCTTATAGTCGGCAGAATTATATTATCGCTCTCTCTATACTGAGCGTTATGGCTGTGACCTGTCAATTACTGCGGTTATAAGCCATGATTTCATTTATGTTGACAGCATGAAGGCTATTCTGCAGACACAAAGTCTAATAAATATGTCCGTTGCCTAAACATTAGATCAGTCAACATAATACAGGCTTTTCCAGGAAGAAATACTATGGGAGTTCGGCTCAAATTGTGAAGCTTGCTGCACAGAAGAGACAGGCCGTCAATCGCTAGCCATCGTTTGTTTTATCCTGTGGTTCAGTCGCATGTAAACACATGGACACCAGGCTGAATACCTCCACTCCCAGCACTCACACACCATGCATACACACATACACACGCATGCATACACACACACACAGATGCATACATACGCACACACACACACATATATGCTTATACCTAGCATAGCCGCTATGCTACACCAGACACTCTTTATATCATAACAGAGGCAATGCTTATACCATATAATCATACTAATTATATCATATAACCATATGCTGGTTATACCATATATTCACACTGGTTATACCATATAATCTTACTGCTTATATCATATAACCATATGCTGGTTATACCATATATTCACACTGGTTATACCATATATTCTGGTTATATATAACCATACTGGTCATACATTTCACCATATGCTGGTTATACCATATATTCACACTGGTTATACCATATATTCACACTGGTTATACCATATAACCTTACTGCTTATATCATAAAACCATATGCTGGTTATACCATATATTCACACTTGTTATACCATATATTCACACTGGTTATACCATATAACCTTACTGCTTATATAATATAACCATATGCTGGTTATACCATATATTCACACTGGTTATACCATATAACCATATTCTGGTTATATATAATCATAATGGTTATACATTTCACCATATGCTGGTTATACCATATAATCACACTGGTTATACATATAACCAGTATGCTACAGTGGGATTTAAGTGGAGCCAAGGCCACACACTGAACATACAGGGCTGTTTAATAAACAGCTCTGGTCCTGGTTTGGGTTTGCGAGGCAAACAGGCTGGCGGTAACAATGGTGCCCTTGAGTGTGTGCTGGTGGTTTTGCCTGTATCAATATCTCGATTACCGCCGTGTCTCTGTTGGCTGCTGCCAGCCCAGCCCACTTCTCCCTCCCCCGGTCGTCAGAGAGCGAGAAACACAGTCTTGCCTCCTCCTTGCTGTTGGGGCGGGGGTGATGGGGGTAATTATGGGTGGGGGGGGCAGACATGAAGGTAGCTGGCTAGTGAAAAGGTGGGCTGTGCTGCAAATAATGGCCATCTGATTCGTTTGGTTTGATTATCGAGATGATCATTTGTGTGTAGGTGTACAGAATGTTATTGCATTCAGGAACAACTAGTCAAATGTATTAATGATAATAAAATAATAATATATTTTATTTCTAGATGCCTTTCGTGACTTTCAAGGTCATCTTACATTGAATAAGGCAAATATGAAGACACTATAAAAATGTCTTATTAAGATATACTGTACATATACAAATACATACATGCAAACACGCAATATAGTACAACATTTGACTGAGAGAGGTATATATTTTAAGAACAATTAAATAAAAGTAGAAATAAATGAAAGAATTTGTAAAATATAAACAAAATAATAATAGATGCTTGTTAGGGGGGAGTGGTGAAAGTGGAACAAAGGGTTAAATGTTAGAGGCAGCTATAAAGAGGTGGGGTTTGAGGAGTTTAGGTAGTGGCATGTTGTCTGTGCAGGGGAAGGGCGCTCCCGAGGCTAGGGGGCAGAGCAGCTGAAGGCCCGAGCCCCCATGGTGGAGAGGTGGAATCGGGGGGTGACGAGAAGCCTTGCAGAGGAGGATCGGAGAGATCGGGAGGGAGGATATACCAGGAGAAGGTTAGAATGGGGAGGGCCTTGTATGAGAGGAGGAGTGCCTAAGGGCCCTATCGTACACCAGGCGCAATGCGGCGCAAAGCAGGAACGTGTCTTTACTAGTTTCAGACAGAGGCAGCTGTCATTTTCCCATCCAGCACCCACGTTGCCTAAATAGCAAATGCACTTGTGCCCATTTGAGCACCGGTGTGTGTGCTGATCTAAACATGAGGTGTGGTCTAGCTCACTGCTGGCGCATTGCTATCTATCAGAGGAAAGCGATTGCGCGCTTGGCCAGCAAAAAGTCAACGCACAGCGCATTGTCAAGATAATATCGCCGATGGCGGGTGCACTCTGCTTAATACACACACAGGATTGTGCAGGATCGCTCAAATATGGAAAGGATTCACAAATGAAAGAAATCAATGTGAAATATTGTTTATGTGTAGCCTACTTCAACATATTTTAGGGATCTAGCTATAGATGGTCTGCTCCAGCGCTTTCACAAAGAGTCAGGGAGGAAAGGAGATAACTACATATTGACCTCCTATGGAGGGCACAACTAGGTATTGACCTCCTATGGAGGGCACAACTAGATATTGACCTCCTATGGAGGACACAACTAGATATTGACCTCCTATGGAGGAGACAACTAGATATTGACCTCCTATGGAGGGCACAACTAGATATTGACCTCCTATGGAGGACACAACTAGATATTGACCTCCTATGGA
>JAODLL010075504.1:0-16168 GCA_026546735.1 Forbesichthys agassizii | reverse complement strand
TGTGTGTGTGTGTCTTTATATATATGTGTGTGTGTGTCTGTATATATGTGTGTGTGTGTGTATGTATATATATGTGTGTGTGTGTGTGTGTATATATATGTGTATATATGTGTATATATATATATATGTGTATATATATATATATGTGTATATATATATGTGTGTATATATATATGTGTGTATATATATATATGTATATATATATGTATATATATATGTATATATATATGTATGTGTATATATATGTGTGTGTGTGTATATATATGTATATATATATATGTATGTATATATGTATATATATATATCTATATATATGTGTGTGTGTGTGTGTATATGTGTGTGTATATGTATGTATGTATGTATGTATATAAAATTACCAGTATGGGAGTGGAGTGGATGTTTATAAGCTCTCTGTTTAGCAACACAGACGCGCACACACACAATAATACACCATCATTTATACTAGAAAAATATTATTTTTAGCTTGCCGGCTGGTTATCTATAAATATAGAAAATTCCCGGTTCAGTGTGAATGTGTGTGCACATGCAGTAGCCTACATGAGGATGACATTAGAAAAGCAGCATGTGGTTTTAATTGGCTGCAGAGGCCTACATATCTGCCCTCTGACAAGCCCAGGTCCCTTGGCAGCTTTCTCTCTCGCTCTCTCTTGCTCTGCCCAGCTTCCAGGCTTTTGCTCCTTAAGACAAGCTAACTGCGTCCTTTTCCAGGAATTCTGGAAGAGAGGTAAGAGAGAAATGAAAGTCAACATTTAGCTGATATTTACCCTGAGGACATTTTGAACTATATTATTTGAAACTATCAATGTGATGGTTTCAATGGAGCCATAACTACAGCACTACAAGTGTGAACAATTGCTATATTTTTTTCTTTTGAAGGCATTTATTTGGGATTAGAACACCCTTCAAAGCATTACAGAGTTTTGTCACTGTCTGCATCAGTCAACGCAGGGCCAAAAAATGAGGTTAAATTGCGCTTTGGATTAAAATAAATAATTTGGATAAAATAAAATATACATGAATTGAATTTGAATAAGATACAAACTGCACCGCCATCTTGATTTGTAGGTATACTGTATGCTTCTCAGCAAGACTATTTTGGTTAAGCCCCTATAGGGATTCGGAGGTTACTGAAACTTGAGCTATTTGTGAAGTCACTGACGATGCACAATGTCAGTCAAAAGTGATAGGAAGGGTTTTGAGTTGTTTTAGACAGAGCCACAAAGTACCCTTACATTATACCTTTCTTTGGGAAAACTGCTGAGAGCAGCGAAGTATAGCTTTATGGGTTCCAATAATCCTGCATGCATACAAATGGTCCCTAGAGGCCTATTTATAGCTGTGCCATATTAACTCACTGCAACATACTGCATTATTTCAATTAATTAATGAATTACATTTTAAATCTTTGTTTACTCACCCAGGAACAGACATTTTTCCATTGATGGACGTGGAAACTGTGTCAAGGATGATATTTTGCCTTAGAGAGTTTGAGATATGTTTATATATATATGTATATGTGGAACAATTAAGAGTCAAACAGTTGTACTTTTTGTGCTTTTCCACCTCAGGATCCTTGCATTCATGTCCTGTTTCCCTAATCCCCTTGGCGAATTATGCCTCCAAGATCACCTTTGAACAGGAATTCTGTTTTATCCCCCAGCACACAGAGGTATTGGGCTTTAAAGGACTCCTTGATCCTGGAGGAGAAAAGTTCAGATAGCTTTAGTGTGGCAAGTCAAGCTCCCTGAGATTCATGTTTTTCTTGCTTACACAGCCTTTATGGGCTGCGTAACTGTGTAACTGCACCCCATAGTTTCACAAGCATAAATAGGCATAGGCATATCTCACAAACAAGATGTAATAAAGGCCTATCAGTCCTAGGCCCTATTTCAGCAAGCAGGTTAAGTGAAAATTCTGAATTTGTTAATCCTAAAATGACGGAAACTCAATTTTCTGTTTCAGAAAGGTAACTCACCATGGTAACTGACTCTGTGAACCTAACCTGCTCGCTAGCAGGTTTTCTTTAACAAACCCTGAGTTTTCTCTCCTCTTTTCCACTGAGCTTGAAGAAGCAGTCAGACCTTTCCTCAACGTGGAAGCCGAAATAATTCATGGTTATAATGGAATTTTCTAAATAGTGCCTTGTCAATAACATAATTATTGTACAAACAGTAAGATAATTATTGTGCCCTGCTAGATATATTAACAATAGGACAATATTAAAGTGGAAATACAAAAATATACAACTTAAATTATACTCAAACCCCACTAAAGAAAGGGCACAATGGAAAAATGTGTTTTGGTGTCCAGCTACTTCTATTCATGCCAACTGTATACAGGGGTGCATTATTTTTATACATCTCATCAGTTGAACATATTTTTATCCATACATTAATTCCATTACGGACAGCCGGAACATCGAGAGTGAGTTAGGGACAGGCCTAATGCAAAGATGGCGACAGAGAGGACGAGCTGAGCTTCGAACCAGTTCTTTAAATAAAAAAAACGAATTAAATGAACAAAATCCCTAATATCAAATTAACTGTTAATGTGAATGCTAAAACTATAGTGTTGGACTGTAAGAATGAGTAGTGTTTCTATAGTCTACATAAAGTATACGCCTAAATAGTATTTTAATGTTCTGACATTTTGTATTTTAGACAACATTACAGCGTATGTCCCAAATCCATGCTATTTTTGTTATTAATGCAGCGTAGGTTACTTTAGGTTACCGTCCATCTTTTTCACATGCTTAACTACAGTAAATGTATTTCTCTTGGGCAACCTAATCTGACCTTCAGAGAAACAAACAGAAATTAAATGTAACAGTTTTGTTTATATCTCCTGAAGCCACATTCTACATAAATCCTGCCAGCCAATTGCTGCATAACAATTCAATCAACAAAGACGGTTCACGCAAGTTCAAAGTTATTTTAATCGCATTATAATTGTTCATACAGTCATTTACGGGTCTAAGCATTTCCATCAATAAACTGCCTGGGCAATTCCATTTTTATCTGCCCCAAGCAGTCCTTAAACAGCTAAGCCCATGAACACAAAGCCTATTTCATCCCAAACATCCTGCTAAAAAACAAAACACATTGTTTATGACGAGCACAGAGAGAGAGTATCTCACAGTTCAGACCTTGGGGTCTGGGGATGTGGATGGGGTCGCCTATATTATGCCAGTGACCAAAGGACAATCTCCACATTATAGCAGAAAATGATGCTTCTCCTCAGAGCGGACACTGCAGAAAAGCAACGCAGGTTCCTCCCTGCTGTCTGGTCAGCCGACAGGGTTAGCTTGGCTATGCTAGCTGAAGCTAACGCAAATGGGCTTGCTGTGCCTCACGTTCAGGGCGCATGTTCGACCCAAGTTGGCCCCCTCCAGGAGCAGGTCTGAGACACGTTCCAAACCGACGCAGGTGGTGAGGGGAACCACCAGGCCGTAGAGAGCTCCCAGAGCGATGCTTAGGGGCCAACCGATGAACAGCAGGACCAACAGCCAGAAGATACTCCATAAACATAACTCGCAACTGGCCATTTAGTCTAGGAGAGGAGGGACACAGTCATTGGAAACAGAAAACATTCATCTTTTGAGATGGTCTTTCCTAATAATACGGGCTTGGAAGTTGAAATGTAGTTCTGAGAAGTGACCGGAAAAAACAAGTGGTTCATCGCTTTTGAGCCACGCCTCACAACCATAAAACATTCTTACCTTGTTGACCAACATTGAAAATTAGTCCGTTAAAATCAAACACTTGATTAAACATTGTTAGGCTATGCTGTGTAAGATGTATTGAAAATAATAAGCAATTGTGTAATGTGCACATTTTCCATACATGTTTGCTTCAATATTATTTTAAATATTCTTTAAAGAAAATCTATATTTGAAAAATGTATAACATTTGCATATTTGGCCTGTGGCAATTAGAACAGAAGTCCTGTGAGATGTCCAATTGTGATATTCCAAGCCCAACAGTACTAAGCCAGCCCGTTCCTCAATTCTGTGTTGAGCAACCACGAGACATAATTGTATTATTTAAAAGTGTGCTGTCATAAACCAGTCAAATTGACATGGTGCTTCAAGGAAACTCCCCTTCGTGTAATTCTTTATGAAGTGATAAGTTAATGAGTGTTTATATAGATAACCTAACCTTTAGATCATACTTAAAAACAATAGCCTAATCCACCAATGATAAATAGCTACTCAATGAAAAGCAAAGCTATACTTATCACTAAGTGTCTAAAGAAAATCTGCATCAGAATGCTTTTTGAGGAGATTGAACTAACAACAAAAAACATCCTGTAGAAAATATAAAACTTGTATTTAAAAAATATATATGCAAAAGTTAGGTAGGCCTAACAAGACAGAACCTGGAAAACATTACAAATGTGATTACTTTCTGCGCACATCAGCAAAGAGCATAGACCGCTTTGTAGAGTAGCCATTAGCCTAATGAATACCTGCCGTGTGGGTATATAAGACATGTTCACCTTCAGCAGTGGAAAATCCCAGAAGAATTGAATCCGTCTTCCTTGCCTGTGGACTGGTTACTCCTGCCAATAGTCACGAAGTCTGGAGTTGTAGCCACGTCCCACAAGTTAGCTCTAATTCACTACAACAGGGAGCTGAATACCAACAGGGTCTGTTCGTAGAAACAAATGTACCAGTTGTGTAGCAATGTTGAGGATATTACATAATATTCATGTGACTCAAATAATGCCTGATGTCACAGGTTCAGGCAATGTTTTAGTCAACGCAAGCATGATGATAAGAGATATTAACTAATTTGAGCGTCAGTTACAAAAACAGATTTAAACACGTCAAAAAAAACCTTGGCCTACCAAGAAAGATGTTTCACCATAAAAGCACACCAATCAATAGGGTTTTCCCTTACTGTAGTCTATTGTCCAAACAGGGAAGTGTCAAGGTAAGAGTTCTGTATGGGGAAGCAGAGAAAACTGTCTGTGCATCAGTTTTGTTGTTTTTCATTCAACCACAACACAGATGCAAATCGCAGTGTAATGGAATGCATCAACAGGGTTGGTTAGGTTACTTTTTAAAAATAATCCTTTACTAGTTTCCAGACTACCATTACTTTTAAATTCACACGTAAACATTGTTTTTTGAAATGCCATCCAAAGCTATTTACTGCATTGGCGTGCCAAATCATTACATTTTTTCTGACTTTATATGATTGCAGGGTTTCAGATTAAGGTGGGATTTACATTAATTATAAATTCATAAGAAAACATCCAATTGTTGTATGCATTTTATATTTAAAAGTAGTCCTAGAAGTAATCAATACAAAATAAATTAAAAAAAAAAACTAATCTTGATTCCACTATAACGGATTCGATTTTTTGTAATCAGATTACAAGTAACTGATTACATGTAATAAGATTACAAGTAACCGATTACATGTAATCAGTTACATCCCAACCCTGTGCATCAAACACACACACACATTCACAGATATTTAACACGTACGGTGTTCACCCAAAGGCAACCTCTGCGGAGGCAGCGGCACGGTTGTGGACAATATCCCACCAGGCCTGCTATGATGCAACCATAGGTTAACCTCTGGCACATGATAAATACATGTCTAGGCTGTGGAATAATATGGAGTTGGATTCTCTAGGACTAAAAAAGGTTATAGGACCTACGTAGAAATCTCGAGAGGCTAATGACTGAACCCAACAAGCCATTTGTGTCATGGTACGGCTGCAGAGAATACATAGAAAATGTTAGCTGCCGTTTAAATCATTAAGTCAATTACTTACAGATAGTCTTACAGTCCCATCAATGAAACGTGACTATATCTTCTGAGCAGAATGTTGTTGTACTACCACCATTCATGTCAAGTAATTATGAATGGAGGAGGATTTTAGGTGTCCATTTTATGAAGGGACATCCATAGAGTGCAGAGGGTTTATATGATTCATTCGGTCATTAACCAGCAGTTGGCCCAGAGACTGACCTACATCTTAGGAACCTGTTTGCAGATGCAATATGTTGACTCACTCAGATTGTCCGTTTGCAGTTGTACTTAAAAACGGGGGGATGGGTGGGAGATTAGCATGACCGGAGGGGACCATCAACACAGTTGTTATTGGGATGCTGATTGAAAGGGTGGGATTATATCTTCCCAAAGATCTGGTGACAGGTACCTAAACATGCAACCAAAAATACATATTCCAGAGACTAGAGCAGATATTAATTTCTGTTTTTTTAATAAAAAAAAACAAAAAAGTACTTTTACAAAACAAGATTCAGAAAATTTTTCATTCAGCAGAATTGCCTGCCTCTTTTTACAGCTTCAGTAGAAAACATCTAAAATATGAGACCACCTCTCTACCCCCCCCCTTCCCTACAGGGACTCCTATGGCTCCTGTTCCTCTGTGCTATCCTCCCCATCGCTGTCGCTGTCTCTCCCGGGGTGCTGGGGCATCTTGGCGCGCCCCCCCTCCCCCTCCTCTGCCGTCTGCTCCTCCTGCGGCTTCACCACCTCCCCCTCCATCTCCTGATCCTCCCCTTTAGCTGTCGCCTCCTCTTCCTTCGGCATGACCCCCTCCTCCTGGCTCTCCTTAGTCTCCTCCTGCCCCTGGGTCTCCTGCTCCATGGGTGTCTCCTCGTCATGGGGGCTCTGCTGGGAGTCAAGAGCCCCCTCCTGGGCGGCGGAAGGCTCTGGCGCTGCTACAACTTCCTTGGTCTGCTGCGGGGGCGGGGCCAGCTCCTGCTGCTGCTGCTGCTGCAAGGAGGAACGGGAAAGCTGAGGACCGATTGACACCTGGCACAAAAAATGCCTCAAACCGGCAGTGCGCACCATTGGCCATAAGGGGGCAGGGCGTGGAATAGCTACACCCGCTGTCCCATCAAGTTCCGCAAATTGTTTTGGCTCTTCCTCAAAGAAATGAAAGCCACTGGGACCTGCCACTACATTCCAGGTCTCCATAATGCTCAAATCCCAGTGTGTTTATTTTGCAACAGAATGGGTGTAATTTCCGGTTCAAACTCCCTTGAGCTCTTCGGATAAAATGCCGGACCTGTGGCCCGTTAAATCTCTGTGCACGGCTCTGAAACAATTCTAATGCATCTGACCCATTTCCCCGTTGTGCGTTTAAGTTTAAAAGGTTACAAAATGTTTTTATAAATAAATAAATGAATGAGCTACTACAGAAATAGCTTACACCACACGGAGAGCCCGCTACTTTGCCGGCTCACTGTGGCTTTACTGTAAAAGGGCTTGTGAAACAGTGGAGCTGATAATAGTGTGTGTGTGTGTGTGTCATACCAGGTCCTGTAGAGCCAGTATTAAATTAGAGCAGGATATAAGGGCGTTAACCAAGATTAAGCCCCTGTGCTTAAAGTGGGGGGCGACGACACCGGTCAAGTATGAAGGCTTGTGGACTGGTCAGAATCACGGGCATGCTAACCCTAATGACCCTCACCGGTGCTGCTTACCTGTCTGTACTGCTGGGAGCTCTGGATCATGTGCATGTACATGTTGTAGACCAGGTTGGCCATCTCCGGCATGCTCTTTATCACCTGGTCGGGTCTGTCAGAGGCCTCTCTCTGCGGGAGGGGAACAAAGATGGAGGGGGGGGGGGGGTTTGATATGCATTAGCCGTGGGAGGTGCAGTGGAGGCTCGGAGCCTCGTTCCAATCATCACCCTGGTTAGATATTGATCTGACGCTGTGTGTGTGTGTGTCAGGCTGTGTGTGTGAGTGCGAGAGAGAGGCTAAACAAGGTGTGTTTGTGTGTGAGAGAGGCTAAACAGGGTGTGTGTGTGTGTGTGAGTGTTTGCTTGTTATATCAATACAGGCCTCCCACTCAGCTAAGCTCCCCTGTACACACCAGTCCCAATGCTCAACACAGCCAGGGTGGCGTCTCAAGAGCTATGGCTACAGCAGTGATTGCACTAAATCTGGACAGGCATGAGCTATGCATAACGCCTGAAGTTGATCCATCGTTACCGTGACAAGTTGAAAAACGCATTGCTCACGCTGCACTGCTGAGAAAATGCCACTGTTGTTGAGCAATTAAAGCGTACAGGCGATGTGCCGTAAAAGTGCTCCGGTGATAAAGGGGAAATCAGGTTTTACAGTGGCCCGCTCTAGAAACAACCTGGGCAAACGAATACGAGAGTGCTTGTGGGTGCATTAACGGCACATTTTATCCTTGGTCTTCACAATGGCCGTTGGATAAGCAGTTTTAAAGTGAGACTGAAATGGTAGTGTCCATAAAAGGTACACAGTATCGACTGTCAAGTTAAAACCCTGACTGGACGGTTTCCATATGTGAATATACGGTAAATCAAGTAAGGGTTTCACTAGTTTGACCCAAGTTCAAAGTCTTTAAGAACCGGACGCTACCTTGAGCCTAATGGAAGCAGGTCTGTTGGCCTGCATTAGGATGCATGTAGTCAAGGCTACCGGGCTCCAGGAAGACTGGCTGTAGTGTGTGTGTGTGGGGAGACACATGCGCACCCACAAGAGCTGTCCCCAATGGGAACCAATAGCCGAGTGCCAGAGGGGGTGTCAGAGGCTGCAGGAATGTTAGACGCACACCGCCCTCGTTTCCATGCCAGCCCGAAGCAAAGACATGGTGACTAGAAATGCCTGAAAAAGCTCAGGCTAGGGTTTTGGGAAGATTGGCTTTGCCTTGTGACCCTGGTGGATAAATTCAAACCGAGGGAGGGGGGGGGGCTGGGAGGGAGAGAAAGAGAGAGAGAGGGGGGGGGGGCTGGGAGAGAGAGAGAGGGCTGGGAGAGAGAAGGGGACTGCTGGGGGAGAGATAGAGCCAAGGAGGAATGAAGATTCCATTCAGAATATAGAGGCAGGATTAGGAAACTCACGGAGGCGCTGGATGTGTGTGTGTGTGTGTGTGTGCACGTGTGCGCCACCCACTGGCTGCTCCTGGCTGAAGAACTCGTGGGGCCTGATGTGCAGCATGAGGGGCCGTGCGGTCAGCTGGCTGAAGGCGGGCGTCAGCTCGAAGCAGTTCTGGAACAGGGACACGCGGGCGAAGACGTACAGGCCCAGCCGGGCGCGGGACATGGCCACCACCAGGCGCCTCACGTCCCTGCAGACGTGGGGTGGGGGGGGGGGGGGGGGGGGGGTGGGGTGGAGACACGGCAGAGATGTTTGAACAGGAACAAAGATGGAGCACTGTGGTGCATGTCAATGGGAGCAAACATGGAACGCTTCTACACTTAACATAAAACTCATCACAGAAATTAAATTACGTCTCGGTCCAAAATGTTTTCAGTACAGGTGGATGGTGTGTTTTCTCCTGCTGTCAGCCGAACCAGATTGACTACCATTAGAACCATTGGAGCTCCACCACCAGGCTTTAAGAATGGCGCCAAGAGAGAAAAATGGTAGTTTGAGCAAAAATGTATCAAAATTGGTTCAACATCAATTGACCCAATCAGAGCTGTCCGTTAGCATATATTAGCCAATAAGTGTGTGCCCAACAGTAGGCCTATACGTAAGTGCCTGTAATTGCCTGCCCTACACAGTGTCAACACAATTGATTGCAATTGGCTCTGTCTGTAAGGAGAGCGGGGGCTATTCATTCAACGCGCACTCTTATTGGATAATATATGCAATTGGACAGCTCTGATTGGGTCAATTGATTTTGACCCAATTTTGAACGCATGACTTTGTTTACATGTGTGCTCACTGAAGCTATGAATGGAACATTACCTCTGCCAGCTAATATAAAGTGAATGCAACATCCGGCCGTGCAGTATTTATTATTGTAATGTGTTTTGGACTAAATATTTTACTGGATTGTGGATCCTTGTCCCCCCCTCCAATATTCTGCAAGTTTTTAGCCTTGGCAACTAATAGCAAACATTCAAATGTGGCTTTTGTAAATCACTGCCTACTCTGTCAAATACTGTTCTGATGTCAGTGGATTTATTTGAGGAAGAATCAGACTTCTGCTTAAATGTTTCTCTGCATTACGGCCATTACTTTTAGTTTGGCTTTGGCATAGCATATACTTTTATGAGTAACATTTTACAATTCAAGTATAGTCAAACATTTTAACGCACGTATGACCTCAAAGCAAAAGAGAACAAGTGTCCCCCAGGAGGGGAAATCACTGCCTTAATAGTAATTCTGCGCTACTTCTTCGCACCATCTGGGTCACAGGTAAACTATGAACGGGGTGGTGATGAAAGTGCATGAACAGATACGTGGAGGTCTGCAGTCAGAGTCACGTGCGTAAAGGAGTGGAAGGGTGGAGGTCGGGCGTAGGAGGAGAGAGAGAGAGGGGGACCAGATGTGTTGCGTCTGTTCTTGCCGTCCTCTATAAAGTAAGGGATTAGGAGCAGAGGAGTGACTATCTAGAGCCAGGTTGGAGTCTACGAGGGCTGGGTGGTAATTGGAAAAAGTGTTGAAATGTGAAAGGTTGCTAACAGGCAGCTCCCATAACACAGGCATGCCAACGGTTGTCTGGCAATGCACACCCGCCTAGCAATGCGTTTTAACAGGCAGCTCCCATAAAACAGGCATGCCAACGGTTGTCTAGCAATGCACACCCGCCTAGCAATGCGTTTTATGCAGGCTAATTTTAACCCCTGGAATGTCTTGAGTGTTAAACATGGGGTGACATGTGGTGTATGAAAGTAAGACCTACTATATATGCGGTAAGTACTTCATGATTAAGGCTCCTACAGCATACCACGGAGAAGGGAAAGATAAGAATGCATTCTAGCTGCAACAAAACCTGCTTTTCAGAGAAATGCGTGAGATAAAAGCAGTACGAGATATCCTTCAAAACCAATGAACTACATCGTTATTGCATTGTTGACATCAGTTTATCTGGCCAATAAATCTAGCTGATAAAAAGCATCTTGGACGGCTGCAGATCCTTTTGAGAGCGTGGAATATGGCTGAGCATTTGCGGGGGAAGGAGACACATTTGGATTACTCAAGAATCTTTAGATTCCATCTGCCAGAATTTGGCATGAGCTTTAGCACATGGTCGGACGCACGCACGCAAACAATAACTGCAGAAAATATTGAAAGCAGAGAGCTCAGGAGCAGAGCATGAGATTAATCAGATTAATCCCTGCAATAAGCATTGCTGTGTGCAGGAACACTGTAGGAAATAAGTTTATGGAATATAATGTGCAAGTTATAAGACTCTGGAGTGACCCTGTGTGCAATTGTTCAGCATGATCACACACACAACTACACACTAGGGATGTCACGATACCAGAAATTATGTAGTCAATACCAATTACAGTGAAACTCCACAGTAGTTATATATATATATATATATAGGGTATGTGTTTATATGTATATTATATACACATTTTAAAATATTCACATGTACTGTTTATGTAGCCTTAAGTACATTACCAGTTATTAAAAGCTCAGTATATCAAGCTCATAATGTATGCGGAGACTGCCATCAAAGATAAAGTCAAATGTCAGCTCTTCTGAGGCTGGGGGATTATCTACAATATGTGCCATGGGGTTGGCTACTGTAATATTGTCTGTACATAGCATGCATGGTCTAATGTCCGATGCTCATGGAAATCTGAAGTCTGTGGCTTTGTGTGGCCCACTCGGGGATCTGAGGAAGTACCACCGGGACCTCCCTGACTCTGTGTCCGCACAAGAGTGCTCCTAGGGCGTGTAAACATTCACTGAAAAAGAGTGGATTTCCAGTACCTACGCTACTGTACAAAAAGAAAAGAGTACCTTCACAATTTTGGCATCGACTTGGTACCGAAGGTTCCCATAACATCCCTACTACACAGACACAAATACAAATATATACTGTGCACACAACTACACACGTATATGCTGTACACACAACTACACACAGACACACATACTTCGTGTGTGTGTGTGTAGGTTTCAAGCTAAGGTCAGACATGCACAACAAACGGAACCCCAAAGCACATTTCCACAGAGACAAACTGTGACAGCAGACGACCAATAAGCACAGAGCTTCAGTAGGGGGTAAACCAATCAGGAGGCACGATGGCCTGCGGCCACGGCCCTTGTTGTGAGACGGCCACCTGGGCGGTTCTGCGGCATGCCGGGGTAAGGGACAGACTCTCACTCTGTGTGTGTGTGTGCGTGCACGACCCTATATGGGAGTGCATGTATGTGTCACAGTGCGCCTGGCTCTGCTGTGTGTGTATATGAGAGAGAGAGAGAGAGAGAGAGAGAGAGAGAGAGAGAGCTGTGAAGGGACCTGGACTCGTCAGACAGCAGATACGTAGGCCTCTGAAACCAATTAAACCACATACTGCTTTTCTAATTTCATCCTCATGTATTGTACTGTATGTGTGTGTGGTTGAACGCATGTGAGAGAGCTAAAGAAAGACTGTATGCGTGTGTGTGTGTGGACATGACATCAGCAGAAACGGTTCTGCTGTCAAAGCGAGGGTCAGCTCGTCATACGGTGAAGCCGTGTCCCCTGCGGTTGTCACGGCAGCGCGTTGCCAGGGACAGCAAAAGCAAAGGGATTTTTGGGGGAGGGAAACGCACCCACCAGTGGGGCCGAGCGATCGCAGCGTGGGGCCAAGCGGATGGGTGGCGAACCCCTCCAGTTCTTAACTCACCGGCCATTTCTGCGGAAACCTGATAACGACCTGTTTGAGACAGGTGTGGTGGAGCAGGGCAGTGGTTTTCAGGACCAGGGTTGGGACACGCACTGTAGCTGCTAGATCAACACACAGCCTATTTAACACCCAGAACACGCGGTGCACCGCTTCAGAGAACACAATGCCAGCGTAGCGTACAGCGCCGGCCAGAGGAAGAGCTATCGTAAAACCCCAGCATTTTCATGGGCGCGCTCAGGAAGATAAATTGTCGCGTGTGGCACTCACCCAGCGCCATCAATTCATGGCTTCATCTTGTGGGAGGGGGCATGTGCTCTGCAAAGGACGTTTTCGCTTCGCTAACAGGGGGCCGTGCATGGTTACATGGTGGAACATATTCACGTTATCGGGCTCATTTTGCATAATTCTCAATAAAAGGCCGGTATATCTCCGTTATGGGTGCGTGTGTGGTGGTGGTGGTGGGGGGTGGGGGGGTGGGGGGGTTGCTGCTACAACTCAGCCTAATAGCTTGAGTTAAAGGGACGGCCAGTTATGCAAATGTAAAGCGTATTAGAAAGGGAGGCCACTTGTCAGGATGTCAGGGCGGGCGTGGAATGAAAAAAGCCTTTCTGCATTAATACACATCTAGGAGGGGAGGGAGGGAGGAGGGGAGGAGAAGAGAGAAAGAGGTCCAACAGACAACGAGGAAGAAGAGCGAACCACAGAGACCCGCCGGATGAAGAAGGACCCAACGCACCGCTACGGTGTGGTAAACCTTCAAGCCTGTGATACTGCTCAATGGTGTGCCTTTGATCCCAGCACAGCTCATAGTGGGATGCTCTCACCCCAATCACCATGACAACAGTCCCCTCTCTATTGACCCGGAACGACTAAAAAGTAACATTTTATCAAACATTTTAAAAATAATACATAAAATTCATAAAATTCCTTGATGAGCTATGCAGAATGTTGCTTTATTTACTGCTGCGTAAAATAAGCTAACTTTGATTATGAAAATGGTGTAGCATAGGAATAGCCTAGATATATGCAAGTTAACAAAGATGGCTATTTTGTATTGTATTTAAAAATGTTTTATCATGGTGGTTAAAAACCTAATGTGGCCCGCGACGTTCTCTGACATTTTCAATTATTGCCCACCCCTGTGGTGGGTGTGTGTGGGCGTGTGTGTTGCAAGCGCTCACCTCAAATGTCCCACGGCTTTGGTGCGGACCAGGGACAGGATGATGTAGTCGTTCTGCTGACCCTGGAATCTGTCCACCGTCGTCACCTACGCACACACACGCGCACGTGTGATTTAACACACAACGGCTTTTTGCAGAGAAACATGGACGCGCATGTGTGTTTTCTGCATGATAAGTCATCAGACTAAGCTGCTAATATGAATGAACTCTTTGATCGTTACGATGTGTGCTGTGCTTTGCCGTTATCGCCGCGGGCCACAAGCAAGAGCAGCCAGTGGGGGGGCTAATGCGGCTTAGAGGGCATTTACCCTCTAGCTAGCGTCTTACCTGGGACCCAGGGAACGAAGGGTGGGGGTTTAAGGGGGAACTGCACCGCTTCATCAGAGACTATTTATGGGGAGCTGAGGTGTGAAGCCCCCACACTCCCCCAAAAGTTAGACCATTGCCTTTATTCCTTTAAATTCTCTCCCGCTGAGACAACACACACACACTTACCCACACAGCGCCCCCTGCGGGGAGGAGAACAGCCCTTCTCAGTGGTCTCTAGTGTTGTCGGGGACCTGGCGGTAACAGGTGTACTGAGCTTGTGTTTGCGGGGTGATGCAAAGGCAGTACATACGGGTTTGAAGTACTTTACCTCGTCTATATTTAGCAAGACCCTATACTGGGGATCCGTGTTTACCGTGTGGAACTATTAACCGTTATCTTTAAAAGGTGGTGCCAACAGTGGATTTAGATCAGTATCACTGTATAATCCCATTTAAACTTTGAGCTGCTTGGAGGGCCGCTATCTCAAGGAACCCAAGGCCTGGATGTTTGATGGTGCGGATCTAATAGCCACTTCTATTCAGAAGCTCCACAGTAGCCACCTGGTCACCCTAGCTTGGCTCCACTGTTAAAGCCACAGTTTGCAGATGGTTAAAAAGCATGTCAATTTCATTAGCCATTTTTTATTTGCTTCCCATTTGCGACATCCCTGAGGGAGCTGTAGCCTGTTTGGAAACCCCGTTGGCCAGCCTGGATGGCAGGCCAATCGGTGACCAGTGTGGGGTGGACAAGTGAGGTGTTCGTCGACGTTAAGTGGGTGTCACAGGGCAGGCTGGTTAAAAGGCTGGTCCAATAGTTTCAAAAGCTACTTGTTGTGGTTCATCACAGCTCCATTTCAGAGGCCTAGCCCATCACAGTTGCCTTATTAGGCCCCCGGCAAGGCAATGCACACACACACAGAGAGAGAGAGAGAGCGAGAGAGAGCGAGAGAGAGAGAGAGAGGAGCTTAGGGCCTGAGGAAGTGGACCAGTATTTATTTACGTCTCCCTGTTGCTATGCAGAACAGGTGCAGCACCGGGGGCAACAATATGGCCGCTCTAAAATGGGGCGAGGTGCCGAGGTCTCGCCAAGCCAAGAAAGGGCTTCAGGAGGAGCCGCTTGTTCCCAGCGTGGCCTTGAATGACCCCTCTGGACAGAGGGCTAAAGTCACACGCACAGGTTTGCCAATGCCACACACACACACAGTGTAGTCTTATGTGTAGGCTATGGGGACTTAAATACGCCAGATGGTTTAAGCCACAGCAGTGCAACTCGTTTTTCCAGGAGAGAGAGGTGTGTGTGGAAAAATCAGAAACGGGAGTGTATTCTTAGCCCACGGAGAACGAGGGAGAGATAGATAGAGCGTCTACGGGGGGGCATGGTATTTTGCATGGCGTTTAGTTGTTCATGTGAAGTCGGCCAGGGAGGGCATGTCAATGCGGCAGACGCATGTCTGTGGACAGCAGTGCTCAAAGACACACACGGCGCATACTATAATGCACAATACCATCACAACATTTAAAGAGAGTGTGTGTGGGTGTGCACGCTCACGCAAACACCTGCACAAGACTTGGTCAGGCTAATGAGAGCTAACTGACTCAGAAAATGGCACAATGTGTCTTGTCAGACATCCTCCATTAAAAATAAATCAAATAAAAGCCAACATCTCTGGCATGGCGTTCTCTCTCGCTCCTCTGCCATGTCTTATTTGCGGCCATTGTGCACGGAGCGGGCAGACAACGGATTAGCCAACTGCTCTGTTTTCCACGAGACACTCTGTGGGTCTGACACACTTCACAGACCAACGAAAACCTGCTCGTTCTATTGGCCGCGGCCCTTCCCTCGTCTGCCTGCCTGTCTGCCTGTCTGCCTGCCTGCCCATTTGCTGTTTGTTGTCAGTCTGTTTGTCTGATAAAGACCAGCTGGGACCAGGCAAGACATGCTGTCTGTCTGTCTGTCTGTGCGTGCGTGCGCTTCCCCAGGCTTGATTTCCTGTCCTGCTTCTATTGAACGCCACGGGAGAGAGGAGGAAGGGGGGGGGGGGGGGGGGGGGGGGGAAA
>JAODLL010075493.1:0-16170 GCA_026546735.1 Forbesichthys agassizii | reverse complement strand
AGAGAGAGAGAGAGAGAGAGAGAGAGAGAGAGAGAGAGAGAGAGAGAGAGAGACACGCAGGCCATTCAGAAGTAAATGCAGAACGTGTTGCAACGAGACATGAGATATTATGAACCACAAATACATTTGATTTCAGACCCTCCTAGAAACACCTCTGTGTCAGCTGATGTCTCTTGCCCGGTGCTAGACGGCAGCTCTGTAACTCTCAGCTGCCACAGCGTTGCGAACCCGGCCGTGCAGAACTACACCTGGTACAGGGTGTGGGGTGGGCAGCGGAATGCTGTGGGGTCTGAGCAGAAGTTCAGCTTCAATGCCAGTAAACGTCTGGGTGACAGCAAGTATTACTGTGAAGCTTACAATGAACATGGAGCGGACACCTCAGAGCCTGTCAGTGTTAACGTTACATGTGAGTAAGCGGTGCTGAAATGGTACTGGTACAATTGTCTTGTCAAGGTCAGTGTCTACATTTATCATGACTGCTCTGGGATAACACCCCGGTCCCAGTAGTCCCCAGCCTATATGCCCTCACACGGCTGAAGGCAATCGATCTAGCACGTGTGGGTGTGAGGCGCTGGGGACGTGGACAGTCCTCCCACCCCGGTGAGACCAGTGAAGCGTTACAGTTATCTGCCTTTTTGTTTGAGTAATTTCTGCAACAAGGATACATAAAATAAAACTATAAACATGTCACAGTGTATTTTCCCAAATTAAATTAACTAACCAACTTAAGGTCCCAATGCTCTTAACAACCTCTGCTGGCTTTGTTTTAGTTGCTGCTGAGATCCTACCTCCCTCACGTTGCGTCAAGATTATATTCACCATCAAGTGTTCCTGTGAGAGCCGTGGAAACCCGCCTCCCTCAGTGTTGTGGGAATTGGCTGGGGAACCTGTCAATCACTCTGCTGCCATCCCAGTCAGAGAGGAGGCTGTGGGCAGTACAGGCACGAGAAGCACGATCACACTGTACCTGCCAGCTGAAGACACGCCCACCCTCGTCTGCCATAGCAACAACTCATTGGGATTTGACAGTTGGGCGTTCAACGTGTCGTCCAGTGAGATCCAACTAGGTAGCGTTAATGTCCCTGTGCACCCACAGGTGTTCTGACTTTGGTTGATTAGACTTGATTGCCTTGTTGGTATATAAATATATACAGCTAATGCAGTGGAGACATTAACAAATAGTCTACTAAGTCCACCTGCCTTCAATCTCGTGTCTAATATGTCATGTGAACTCAAAGCACGTGTGGATTTTCATTAGTTTGAAGCTCTGGTTTCTATGGCCTAGTGGTAAATGAAATAATAGATTTGTTTTATGGCTGGCTTCGCTGTTCTGACCATACAGGCTGCCCTAACTTCTCTCTGTTGATTGGCTGTGCTGCGGGAGCCTCCGTGATGATGCTTCTGTGTGGTGCACTGCAGACCATGTCTTGGAGGTGAGCATTCACTGTTGAGCAGTAATGTTGATGGAGTTGTGAGGGCCAATGCCTCCACCACTGTTGAGGTTATGTTGTGTCTTAATAAAGGTATAGTTCTCAGATGGTGTCAGGATTTGCCTTTCAAACCATGGTTACCAAAGCATTATAGATGCTTTGGCTTGAAACCCCACATGCCTCTCTTGCCCGCTAAATGGTAAATGGGCTGAATTTACTTCTAGCCTTAAGGCTGCTCAAAGTGCTGTACAGGATTGCCTCACGTTCACACTCATACTCACACACGCTCACTAACACACACACACACACACACACACATCAATGGCAAGCAAGACGCCACCACCAGGACTATTTAAAGTTAGCTGTCTTGCTTAAAGACACTTGGGACACTGAGGAGGTAGAAGGGTTTAAACCAACCACCTGTCTCTACCCGCTAAACCACTGCCACCCATACCCCACTCTTCTCTAATGCTCGCCCTGCCGTGTTTTGTGAGCAGGCATTTGGGTTTCTGGTAGTGCTCGCTATGATCATTTATTCACATGTATTTTCCTCTTAGGAAAAAGAAACACAGGCTGTCTAATCGAGAATTGGTGGATAATTCAGAGCTCACATATGGGGTGAGTGAAAAATATAAAGTACACACACGCCTTGTGTTCTGTGACCTTGCGATGGCAGTTCCTATTACAATAGTGTTGAGGAAATGTCACCGTTACACAAGTGTTGATTCAACAATTCTCATTTGTGTTCGCTTTTAGTCATCGACTCAAATGGATGTGGTATTTGCTAACAAGGCTATGGTGGACACGCATGGAGAAATCGAGGAGGAAAGTCTCCACTATGCCAATGTGGACTTCACCAAGCTTCAGGTCAAATCCAGGGAAGGTCTTAGGGAAGGAGAGATCAGGGGACTATCTTCCAGAACATTAGAGTATGCACAGATCCGCCTCAAGTCCAAAACAAGTGTTGGAGATGCTGAAGATGAGGATTATGTGACCTTCTAGAACTGTAAAACCAACATAATCATTGTAGCGAATCTAACGATAAAGCTTGTGAGTTATGAGCAATGGAACCAAAGGTTTTTGGGCCACAGGGCTTACTTTCGTGTGTGTGTGCCTGCGTGTGTGTGCCTGCGTGCCTGCGTGCGTGTGCACCTGCGTGCGTGTGCGCCTGCGTGCGTGTGTGCGCCTGTGTGTGCGCCTGCCTGTGCCTGCCTGCCTGCCTAGGGAAAGTCTTAATTCACACAATGTTTAAAGTGTTCCTATTTATCTGCCAGTAGATGGTGTGTACATATTATGAGCAGTATAATGCATCGGTCCTCAACTTTATAATTTGAATATCAACATATTTTGTTCAACATGAGGACTTGTCACTGAGCAATGTTTCAGCATAGAATATACTGTTAAGAATCCTCTCAGTAGCAAGGAACCTATTTAAAAATATATGTGATACATGACAGCTGATGAAAATGATGTACAGTAGGCACCTTCTTCACCATAAGGTGTGTTGTATTTAATATTCATAATCACTAAATTGTCATTGATTGTACTTTTTATAAAACGTGCAGGAAACGGCTAATATAATAGCAAGATGTAAATATTAACATTAGCAAATCTTTCACTATATTTACATGTAAATTACTATATGGAGAAAAAAAAGCATTCATTTTTTTGTTTTTTTTAAAGGAAAATTAAAAGCATCAATATATATGTTATCACAAGAAACGTATTGCAATGACAGTACAGTACAATAACTACTAAACATGACCGTGAAGGAATCGTACAGTTACTGTAGCTAATTCACTAATCAGCAAACACGTGTGCAACAACATTTAGCTAAGCATCGGCATATAAATTAAGAAGTGCTCTTTTCAACAAACATGTATATTGAGATTATACAAAGGTGTATTGTGGGGAAAGGTGATGGGTTTAACTTGGAATGCAAAGGCAGTGCAAACCACACCAAACAGCATACGAACAAGGAAGCAATTTTAAAAGTAAAATAACATGACGATTAACTTGCTACAAACTGTTTACAGCTTGCCAATCGAGGGTACCGCTGTATGCTTTAAATGGGAATCAGGTTTTGACCTGGGAATACTGGATCTGGTAGTCCTCATCATCTGAAGAGCTGTAGGTTCTGTGCTGTCTCTGATTGGCTCCCTGATGTCCTGGCATCACCTTAAAGTTCACCCGTGTATAGTTGAGCTCCACGTTTCCTTCATAGTCTTCTGTGTCGGAAGTGGACGGGAGTTGGGATATGGGAGCCTGTGCATTTCTGATGTTGTCATAGCTTCCAAGTTGACTCTGTTCCTCCACAGAACATACAGTAAGTAGAATTCCACCACTTCAAATCCAAATCATCTCAGGTTGCCCAAATGCATTCAGTTGCAAGGGTTCTTAATACTCACTAGTATTTAAAAGCAGGTAGAGGTTAAGGTATCTTACTCAAGGTTTCATTGGGAAATGCCTAGTCAGGGCTTGAACCTACTATAGACTTGTATCTACTGTACAAGCACTTTGTTTTGACATTTATAAATTGAGAATTCTGCTATAAGAATAAAAAATTACTTCAGAAGAAAAATTGTTCTTTGCCATGATGTTGATTCTGCTTATTTCTTTGAACAATTCAGAACAGTTAATTAATTATTAATGCAATTTTGAATAATGAATGCATTACATTTGCAATTATAGCAAATATGATATTCATAATTATACATTTGAGAAGAAAAACAGATGGCTGACCTTTTTATGAGAGCTAGGTTTGTCTACTTTAGAATACACATCCTCCACACAAGATTGTGTTTTTGGATTCCTGGAAGACAAAACATAAAAACTACCATTTTACTACTTGATTTTGAATAGCCGTTGGTGGATTTGGAAAGAGGAATTCTCACTTTTTCTGATCCACAAAATGCAGGGAGGCATAGTCCTCCATGCCTTTGTATGGCTCTCTGATTGGCTCATTTGATGAATTGCCCTGCATATAAATACATTATTAACAAATACACTGTGTGGCATTAATATTTCGCATACGCACTACAATATATGACATGTTGATTGTACCTTTACATTTAAATTCGAATAGAGATGGTAAACTGTATAACTTAACATGTAGCATTCAGCAAGACTGTCTCTGTCAGTCAAACGTGCTGTTATGTAACATGATGGGGCTGGAGATGTGACTGCATTGTGGAATGCCACAGAACATTTGTGTTTCCACATAACCACGTACTTGTTACCTCACCTGCATTCTTGCGGGACAGTTCACTGTACAGTACACGGTGGTGACATCGGATCCTGACCTGTACACACGTAACGCAATGACGTAAAACAGCGGCTGCCTGCTTTAAGCCACACAGTGACATTTCTGTATCAAACCTCTTCAACTGATTGAGAATAGCATGTACAATATGCTGGGCCAGCTGCATTACAGTAGCCTCGTCTTATGGCACAGTGCAGCCTGCTGTCTTACGGTTGAGGCCTAATGGGCAGGGCTGCTGGATGGCACTGGTTTCTCAGCAAGAGGTCTTCTCTGCTTCTAGAAGGCTCTGCCATTACAGGGTCATGCACCAGATTGTCTCTGCTATTCCTCTGGCTCTGAACAGCAATGAGCAAAACATACACATACAAGCTTGGGCTGGGGTTGCACCTCCGATCACCATGGCCACAGAAACGGCACAATATGAAGCTATATTAGATATGTGTCTTTATTCAATACTTAATTATTGTTTTACTAGGCTAGCCACTTGTATTGAACCTGTGACTGTAATAGCTGAACATTTCAAAATTATATTGAGTAAGTGAGTCACTTAGTACCAGAAAACCACAGCAAGGAATGATTTTAGGTCCTTCTTGAATTGACTGTTGTTTCTTGCGTCTGAAATACAGAGAAGACAAAACTATACGATATCTGGTCTTCGTTGCATCCAAGTTGGGAATGATATATTTCCCCTTACCTATAAATATAACGGATAAGGAAAAGTGCGAGCAGGACAATAAGTACGATGATTATGAGAGCTGGTCTAAATCCTCCTGTGGTGAGGACAGAAGAAAAGTACATTTATCATTTGTAACTACGTTGACATCTTTTTAATGACTAAAGTATCTATGAAGCCTTTACATTCCCTCACCATCTAAAAACAGGTTGATGTTTTCAGACTTCATGTGACCTATCTCATTGTAAGCAACACAGTGGTAGATTCCAGGCTGGTGGGGGTGAACAGTGATGTTCTGGTTCACAGTGATTCTTGTAGACTTTCCCTCCAACATCCGGTACCACTCGTAGTTGGTGACTGGGGGGAAGCTGTGACTACCGCAGCTCAGAACCACAGCTCCATTGCTGTTAGGCACTGAGCTGCTCCCCTGAGTGACCTCAGTGTGTTTTGGTGCATCTGAACCAAAAGAGAAAACCATGAGTTTTAAAATAGTGTTGAGTGACACCACCATTCTCAACTGCTTTCTGCCACGTTAACATTAGCAACATTATGAAACTGAAGTGCAGCTCTCAAATCAATTTACTCGCTAATTGCAAAAGGCAGTGCCTCACATTTTAATATTAATTTTATTAACATAAAGTAATTCTTTAATTCTTTATACTGTCATTTTTGTCAAATGTAATGTCAACTTAAAAAAAAAAAAAGAATACCACTGCAGTTTCAATAGAGAACTAGATGGTTTGTTGGAGCCAAATGGAAGTCAATAGAGTAATAGTATTTAACATGCAATGCATATGTCTGAATGTTTTCGTTAACCTCCTTTGGCTGATGGAGATGCCAAAACAAGGTTACCGTAAAGTTCTCTGGCCAATGATATGCTGGACAGTGTATGTAGCTATGCAGGCCGTAAGCATAGTAGGCTATGAATGTCCGTGTGTGTCTATTTGAATATTTTATTCCTAATATTTTCAAAAAGTACTGTAAGATGGGGGGGTGGGGGGTGTATTTAAACAAAAGAGTAATATTTGAGAAGTTAAAAAAGGTAATTTGATGAATGTGCCTTATTAATTGAAAAAGCCTGTACTAGCACAATCTATTTAACGGTACACTTGTACACTGGTTGATTAGGTTAAAGCGCGGTGAGCCCACCAATTCACTCACATTTCACGTGGACCTCAATGTCCTGTGATCTCCCAGTTCCAACAGCATTCGTGGCTTCACAGCTGTACCGTCCACTGTGTGAGGGAGTAAGAGATGTGACGGTGAAGTTGAGACCGTTTCCTATGACCTTCTCCTTCCCTGAGGTGGTCTTCATCCAAGTGCCGGAGGTCACAGGCGGATTGGACAGGGCTGTGCACATTAATGTCAGCATACCATTTTCCACCACAGTGGAATAAGGCTGAAACTTCACCTTCACATTTTTGGGAGCATCTATTTTACACAAAGTCAAAGAGAATGAGTTAATGTTAATGTAGTTAATGACTATGAAGAACATGACTAATGTGTGACCTATTGGCATATATTGGCATAAGGGATAATGGCTGATCCCAATATCTAAGTCTGGTAATGAAAATTAACTTTGAATGAACTTTTCAATGCTGATAATTGGTGTGATGCTGTAAGACCATCTTGATCACTACGACTTGTTCTGATCTACACGCTGGTTTGTAAACTCTCCATCCATGTTGTTCAGAATAAAGTGGCAGACAGATTCAACCGAAATCATTACCAAGGCGCATGTTGTGTTACTTAATTGTGAAGAATGAACTGTACCCACATTTCACCTCCAAATGCCGGCCTGTGCTGTTAGAACCCTCGCTGTTTGAGGCCTCGCAGGTGTAATGCCCTGCAGAGTCCACGGTAACATTAAAGGCAAAATCGAGGATGGTCTGATGGTCTGAACAGTGTAGATGAGCATATCGCTTCTGTGAAGCGGCATGGTTCGTTTTACTGGTCCACGTCAAGGTGAGCGCTGAACATGGAAAGCTTTTAGCAATACATTTAATGGTAACTAGATCTCCTTCCTTTGCCTCAGAAGTCATTGTAAGCACAGGCTTGGCTGGAGCATCTGTTGGAAAGTAAAAAAATGAATGTCTTTCTGAGAGAACCATAGAGGGGGATTGTAGAAGTATATTAACATGGGATGAACAATACACGCTGCAAATGGATCTTTTTTATATATAAGATATATAGTTGGCTGGTGATACTTACAGAGTACTTGGATACATGTCTCGCTACTGTTCTGTCCTGTCCCAATAGTGTTGGTGGCACTGCACATGTAACATCCATCATGCTTTCTCTCTATCCGCTGAAAGTGAAGCTTCTCATTATTTTGAGAATTCACAGGTTTCCACGATGTGGAATTAGTACCTCTGTAGTACCAAGAGTAAACATGGGAGGCAGGCTGTGCCTTAGATTCACATTGTAAGCTGATGGACGCTTGTGTTTTCACTTGGTTGTTATTGGGAGAAATCTGAACACTGGTGTTCCTTGGACTGTCTGAAATAGTTAAACAATGTGGGTTTCAAAAAAAGGATAATCTGAAAACATTTTAGCCTTGACGGATGTTTTTACTAAGCCATAATTTATAATACTGGTAAACATCACACAGAAACATAGCTCAATCATATCTCATATCTTCCAATTTATTACTAAATAAAATCTGCAATTATTATCATCATTAACTAGTCAAATATAAAATTGCATTGCTATCTTATTGAGATAATTAGGACACTTACGCTGAACTGTGATTATATAAGGCATAGATGTATTTGTCCCCACGCTGTTACCTGCTTGGCATTTATAAGAACCACTGTTCTGAGGCTTAACATTTACAAAAGTAATTGTATTATTATTATTATTATACTGGATTTTTTGGCCATCTTTCACCCATTTGAAAATATTTGGTTGTGGATTGCTTCTTATCACTTTACAAGTTAACGTTATGTGGTCTCTTTCTCTGACTCCTGTCACTCTTGTATCCATGACAATGTACACCCCAGGAGCATCTAAAATGGAAAACATTTGGAGGCCATTTAATTAAAAAATTATTCACATTAGGCACTTGGAAAAATAGCATCATAATTCATGTCTTCTTACATTGAACATCAATGCTGATGTTTGATATGTCAGTCCCATGCTTGTTCTTAGATATACAGTAGTATACTCCACTTTGTGAAGAGGAAATATTGGATATTTTCCATTCTGATCCCTCCTTTGGGCTCTTCAGATTGTCGTTAGTCCAGGAAATTGTGGGTGCAGGGTTCCCTCTACTGGAGCATGTGAGAATTACAGTTTGTCCTTCTCTCACAGGATTTAGACTTATGTTAGCAGAGGTGTCTCTGGGGGCATCTGTGCATCATGGAGAGGAGAAAAGAGCAATAGAAGAACCTGTGTTGAATGCTAACACTGTCTTATCGAGAATGAACACAAGCTAATGAAGAATTGTTGTTGAAGTGGTTTTCTTCTTATTTCTTTGGGTGACTGAAAGATTTGTGACTTGTGTCTTAAGCATCCAATGTCCAGAACTTGATTTAACAATAATAACTGGACAAACAGCTTGGTACATTCAAGCAAGACAAAAAAACGAGATAAGGTAAAACAACGTTCTGCTGTTGCTATAGGATACACCTTCTTTGCTGTAGAAGGCCACACCCACTTCTCCAGAACAACCACCCAAATACACTAACACAGATACATAGTAAATAACTATACGGGTTCCTACAGTATTTTAAATAACTTAATTGATGCACTAAATTGTGGCCACATTTGACACTCACAACAAGTCTGCAGTTTGAATATAACAGTGAAATAACTTACATTCCACGTTCAGAGTGACGGACCGAGCCAAGCACTTGTTGTTGCTGTGGAGTGGTTGGCATGACAGCGTTTTCCCATGATCCTGCCAGTCAACAATAAAGCTGACTGTGGTGTTTTTGTAGCGGTCGTCATCATAGGTATTGGTGGGTGTGTTTTGTTTCTGTCCAGTGATTTCTGAATAATGTTGGCATTGATCCATTGTGGCGCAGTGCAGGGTTATGTTATCAGATGCCTTTACAGTTGGTGGTGTCTCAAATATTACTCTACATGGATTTTCTGCAAAGCAAAGTTATATTTAATTTCAATAATGCTTAAAAATCTACTCTTATTTGAAACATGTCCAGCCACCTGATGAAAATCTACAAAAGTAAAATAGAGTTATGTTGTAATGGTGTTTTCATTATTGTGGTTTTTTACATGTTCTTGCCTACATTCTTACACACATGCGCACGTGCACACACATTGCATGTATGTAAATAGCTGAAGATTATAGCTGAAAATGTATTAGCTTGCCTTCAACTGTAAGCTGTGCATGATCAGTAATCCATCGTTCTTTTCCCACAAATCTAAAGGAGTAGTTTCCACTGTCTGACATCTGCAGGTCACTAATTAAAATACTGCATTGTCGATTTAAGGAATAGTTTAAAATGTGTGCAGGCCCAAAGTACTTTATCCTTCCAATAGCATCCTGAGTGGCAGGCCTTTCCTTTGTGTTGCTGTACATTATTGTGCCAGTGAATTTCTTCACTGTGTCATTGTATACAGCATTCTTTATCCAGAACCAGTGTGCATCTACTTTACTAAATGTTGTATCCAACTCCATTATAGTGCAGTTAATTTGAATGCACGACCCCTCTGTGGCTGTCAGAGATGTATCTTTCAATGTGAAGAGGCTTGTATTAGAATCTGGAAATAGAAGGAAGCATAGTGGTAACATCATTTTAGGAAGTGGTTTACTATTTAGGTTATACTGTATGATAATAGGTACTACTGTAAGTAACTTCCAGATTACCTGCTAGGGCAAAAAATGCCATCAGCAAGCTGTACGTCCAAGTGTGTATGTCTTGTGTCATGTTTCCAGTATATCTGAAGCAAAAACAGCTGTGTACACACAGAGCTATATGCTACTATGACTACCCTTAAAATGTAGTTGTTTTGTAGATTTTCAAAATGCATTTCACTTGATTCAACACCACTTGTTAACTAATAAACTAACACTGTCAACTAGTAAGGTTAAAACACCATTCTGCTTTACATGTTATGCATTAAAATAGACTACCCATTCAGTAGCCTACATCTAAGGCTCCGTCCCTAATACCTGTTCAAACAATTTATCGTTCCTATTTAGATGTTTTTTACGAAACACTGGTATATTTTCTATTATATAATAACTTAAAGCGCATATATTAGCTGACGTTATTCAAAATACATGTCCAACAATCAAGAAAATCCAGTATCAATATAATTAGATCACCCTTACCTCAGAGAAATAACATATTTCTTGTTACAGTATAATGTAACACAGGCTCAATACTAATGATTTGCATGTACTATTGAAGCAGGGACAAACAACATGCATTACTATTGGCTGCTGGAGGCTTAAGACATTACTCTCCTGCTCAACACTTCCCCTACTTTGTTATGCATGGTGTTTCGCATGTGAGAAATGAAACCACTAAGCGAATGAAAAACCTCCAAGGGTTAGATGTCTCTATCATGGACACCTCAACACTTTGTGAGGAGTTAGCCGGGATCAAACCAGTGACTTTTGTATCACCTGTCGCTCTGCTCTACCCACTGTCGCCCTTATTATTGTCAAGTCCTAGAGCAGCTGCAACTATTTTCGCAGCATCAGCCGTCATGTCACGGCTGGCTCTGTTAAGGGCGTGCAGCATGGCAGTGAAGGAGCGACTGGCCCAGTCTGGGCACGGCCATGTACACCATGCCTTGGACGACACCGTGCCTTTTACGCGGCCGCTAGTTGCCTTTTTCGCCTCACCTTTGGTGACCTAAGCTGACAGGGCCCAAGCGCTGCAGGCTCCGTGCCCCGTTGCCATGCTAACCAGTCAATGGACTCATCGTCCAGGCACTGTGCCTTGGTGAAATCAGCGTACCCCAAGACAGGGGCCTCTATCAGCTTTCTCTTCAGATTTTGAAATGCAGTCTCACAGGCTTCACTCCACCTGTCCCCAAATGGCAGGTTAGCTCAATGACCTGGTTTCTTCTTTGAGCCCTGAGATTCCCCAACAAGTTTATGCAGTGCGGCTGCCAGCTGTGCAAAGCCCTGTACGAACCTGCGATAGATAGTAGGACACAAAAGCCCAGGAAGGACCGCGGCTCTGATGCGTTCCTAGGCCGTACCCAGCCAGCCACTGCGCTGACCTTCTCTGGATCCGTGGCCACTCCCTTGGATGAAATCACATGGCCCAAGTATGGTACTTCTTGCTGGAAAAAGTGGCATATGCTGAGCTTTACCTTCAGGTTGTGTTGCTGCAGACGGCTAAACACCATCGCCAATCGCTGTAGATGGTGCTGGAAGGATGAGGAGTAGATTACAATATCATCCAGATACAACAGGAGAGATTGGAAGCGCTGATCACCAAAAATCTTTTCCATCAAGCGGTGGGAGGTGCTTGGGGCGTTGCACAAACCAAATGGCATACGGTTGTACTCGAATAGGCCAAATGGGGTACAAAACGCAGTTTTATCTTTATCCTTCTCGGCCACTGGAACTTGGTTGTAGCCACTGGCCAGGTCCAGGGTGGTGAACCATTTTGCTCCGGTGAGTGCATCCAAAGACTCATCGTTGCGTGGCAGGGGAAAGGCATCCTTCCGAGTTTTGGCATTCAGTTGTCTGTAATAATAATAATAATAATAATAATAATAATAATAATAATGAACTTTATTTGTATGGCACCTTTCATACACAATGTGCAACTCAACGTGCTTTACAGTTAAAAACATTTGAACAAAGGATGAAGGGAACAAATTAAATTAAACAAGAAGAAATAATAAACAACAGAAAACTAAGTAAAAATCATGTAATTAATAAAAAAACATTAATATCTGGGTTTCCACCCAATTTCTTTAGAGGGCCTTGTCCCCCTGGGTGATTCACCCTACCTCTTTAAAGGGCCTTATCCCTTTGGGTCTTTCGCCCAACCTCTTTAAAGAGCCTTATCCCTTTGGGTCTTTCACTCCCTCTTTAAAGGGCCTTATCCCTTTGGGCATTCCACCCCTCTTTAAAGGGCCTTATACCTTTGGGTGTTTCACCCAACCTTCTTAAAGGGCCTTATCCCTTTGGGTGTTTCAACCAACCTCTTTAAAGGGCCTTATCCCTTTGGGTGTTTCAACCAACCTCTTTAAAGGGCCTTATCCCTTTGGGTGTTTCACCCAACCTTCTTAAAGGGCCTTATCCCTTTGGGTGTTTCAACCAACCTCTTTAAAGGGCATTATCCCTTTGGGTATGCCACCCCCTCTTTGTCAGGATAAGGCACGGGCTGTGTGCCTTCACTGTAATGTATTTCATATTGTGAGTACATATACAGCATTCTCTTGTAAACAACAATACAGTACATAATACAGTTATGTTAAAATATGTAATTGAAGTTTTACAAGGATAAATATGAATAAGAAACAAGAAAACCTTTGTATATTGTAAAGAGGGAAGGCCGGCTAAAACTGCTGTGGGCTTGGAAAGCCCAGCAGCGGAAAGTTCCAGCTGGAGCTGCTGAGGCGGGGAAGGCCCATCAGAGGAGGTATCCGTCTGGAACTGCTGTGGCACGGAAAGCCCAGCAGCAGAAAGTTCCGGCTGATGCTGCTGCAGCAAGGAAAGCCCAGCGGCAAAAGCGTGATGCGGCGGAGGCGTGCAAAGCCCAGCGGCAGACACGAGCTGCATCCCGGAGGCAGGATCCGGTGGACCCCCTGCGATTGATGACTCCCTGACGCAGGGCGGCTCGGGCTGATCCCCATCGAGCGACGACTCCCTAACGCGGGGCAGGTCCTGCGGAACCCCTAGCGTGGAGTGGACTCCCAACGCGGGGTGGCTCCTGTGGACCCCCAGCGTGGAGCGGCTCCCTGACGCGGGGCGGCTTGGGCTGATCCCCGTTTAGCGGCAACTCCCTGACGCGGGGCGACTCCGGCGCACCCTCTGCAAGCGGCGACTCCCTGACTCGGGGCGGCTCTGTGACGTGGGGCAGGTCCTGCGGATCCCCGGCGTGAGGTGGCCTACCAACGCAGGGCGGCTCCTGCGGACCCCCAGCGTTGAGCGGCTCCCTGACGCGGGGAGGCTCCGGCGGACACCCGGCATGGAGCAGACCCCCAATGCGGGGTGGCTCCAGCGGACCCCTGGCATGACACGGCTAGCCAACACGGAGCGGCTCCGGCGGACCCCTGGCGCGGCACTGCTCGCTGGCGCAAAGCGGCTGAGGCCCGGCGTCGGTATCAGGATGCGGCCCAGGTGGTGGAGGCAGCAACGGCCAGGCCTTGGGCTCCAGCGGACCCCTGGCACAGGGCAGCTCCCTGACGCGGGGCGGATCCGGCGGACCCCCGGCGTGGAGCGGCTCTCTGATGCGGGTCAGCTCCAGTGGACCCCGGCGTGGCACTGCTTGCCGATGCGTGGCGGCTCCGGTTGGGAGCGGGCTCCCAACGCGGGCGGCTCCAGCGGACCTCTGACGCGGGGCGGCTCCGGCGGACCCCCGGCGCGGCACTGCTTGCTGACGCGGGGCGGCTCCAGCAGACTCGCGGCGTGGAGCTGACTCGCGGCGGGGGGCGGCTCTGGCGGGCCCCCGGCACATCCCCCAACCAAGCCGGGCCAGTGAGCACCAGTGGTCTGGTGGGCAAGCTCGCCTGTAACAACGCAAGACTCACCTTGCCCAAACACGGCCCAGAGCAGCTCGAGTGCCGGGTATTCGGGAAGTTGCACCCCTTGGTGGTATAAAGCCACTCCGGCCCACTGAAGAGCCCGGCCTGAGAACAACAGCACTGTGTGCCGCCCACACTGGCCTACCTCGAGCCGTCCAGCTGTGAAGTACCTCACCGCCTGCCGGAGAAACGGCTCGAGGGAGCCAGGAGGCTGTGATAACGAGGGGGCGGGGACACACATGCGCCGTTCCCCGATCCGGGCCCCGACAGCAAAAGCGCAGAATCAGCCCTTGCTGGAGAACCGAGAGACGAGAAGCACTGCCTCCCGGCGTGGCCGGCGTTGGAGTGGGGGGAAGGCCATGCAAGCCCGCAGTCGGAGATTTTGCAGAGAGCCCACCAGCCAACATGCCGTGGATCTCCGCCGCCATCCGGGTGAACCGATCGGTACCGGCCGCAAAACTTGAGTCCATCGCACTCTATTGTGGGTGGGTTATTCTGTAACGCCGTGTCGTGAGGCGAGTGCAGAGAAACCATAAAAACAAAAGACACCGCTGCTGAAGCGCAATGAGCCCCACGGCTCGTCCTTTAATATAACTTAAACAAACACAAACTCCAAAACAAAAACAGCGTGCAGTCACGTCTCCTAACATGAACATAAACAGGAACAATAACCCACGCCCTCTCCCAGCAGTCACCAGCCTATATGCCCTCACATCCACACGGCTGAAAGCAATCGGCTGATCGCACGTGTGGGTGTGAGGCGCTGGGGATGCGGGCAGTCCTCCCCCGGCTGTACCACACTGGCGAGACCAAGGGAATGTTACAATATAATAAAATAATAAGTATATTTCTCAATTCTATCAAAGTAAATCTATGAAAACACGTGTTGTAAACTACAGTATACCATTTTTAATATATTAATATGTGAACACATTGTTTGTCCTCTTACATGACAGGCCCCAACACTATACATAGTGTACTGTACTATATGTTTTGCATATGGTAGTTTACTACTGCAGTCTATACTGTACATTTCATGCAGTATATCGATAGGCTACTACATAAGGCTACTAGTACTACATCAATTCTGCATATGATATTCACATGTGGGTATAGCATACCAAATCATAATATCAAGGGTCAAAAGCATGTCAGAAAAACTGATTTTTATTATTTGTATATTCTAATATCCTTACTTCAGTAGGCTAATCATTTAAATAGTTAGTGACTGCTCAGGGTTTTTACATTCCTTGTGCAGCCAGAACCTGTTATTGTGGAAACCTAACCTCAAAACCGATATTGCATGAACACCTGAAAAACATGAACTCACTCCTTGAGATTTCGGGCGACATAATCGTTCACTTCTCAAAGACGGCTGGAATTAAATTTCTCAATGAAAGAGAATTAAACCCTTTGACTCAAAATGTAGATTAATACATATATTAATAAAATAATAGCATGTATAAGCATATATATGTATATTTCTGCAGTTAAATATGCATTTATAACTAGCACACACATTTAAACATTGATGATATTCATAATAAAACCCATATATATTTTGATATGTTCACTCATACAATGGCTTATTCCTTGACAAATATACTCATCAGATATTATATATATTATATTATATATTTTGTCTTATAGTAGTGTAAAAGGGGTTTAGTTGTATAATTCCAATAAAGTATTCAATTATAACAATAACATTATGTCAGGCGAAAACGAAAACATATATATTCATGCTGATTTTGAGCTTCATTTACTAAAGAGCAAATCATATTTGATTTGACTGAATGTTGGTAAAATGTAATGGTGTAGAAACCAAACTGTTATTTCTCATGTACTGTATATCATTTATTTTACATTTCACATTTGTAACATTTGCAAAGTTATGAATCTGCACGATGTGATAAGTGTGTGTGCATGTGTGATTATCTTAAAACGTATTTTAAGAAAAACCTTTTCTTTCATTCTTCCCCTTTTTAAGAGGAACCTAGTAAAGCATGACCACATCGTATGCACATGTATATTTATGTTTCCTGTTCCCTTCACAATCTGATAGCAGATGGCTTACATTCACAAATTCATATCATCATTATAACTTTTATTTGCAAATGTGA
>JAODLL010075482.1:0-16171 GCA_026546735.1 Forbesichthys agassizii | reverse complement strand
AGAGTTTAAGATACACTGACATACAGCAGAGTTTAAGATACACTGACAGAGTAGAGTTTAAGACACACTGACAGAGTGGAGTTTAATATAAACTGACATATAGTAGAGTTTAAGACACACTGACATAGTGTTTAAGACATACTGACATACAGTAAAGTTTAAGATACACTAAAATATAGTTCAAGACACACTGACAGAGCAGAGTTTAAGATACACTGACAGAGTAGAGTTTAAGACACACTGACAGAGTAGAGTTTAAGACACACTGACATACAGCAGAGTTTAAGACACACTGACAGTAGAGTTTAAGACACACTGACATACAGTAGAGTTTAAGATACACTGACAGAGCAGAGTTTAAGACACACTGACATACAGTAGAGTTTAAGATACACTGACAGAGTAGCGTTTAAGACACACTGACAGAGTAGAGTTTAAAATACACTGACATACAGTAGAGTTTAAGATACACTGAGAGTAGAGTTTAAGACACACTGACAGAGTAGAGTTTAAGACACACTGACATACAGCAGAGTTTAAGACACACTGACAGTAGAGTTTAAGACACACTGACATACAGTAGATTTTAAGACACACTGACATACAGCAGAGTTTAAGACACACTGACATACAGCAGAGTTTAAGACACACTGACATACAGTAGAGTTTAAGATACACTGACATAGAGTTTAAGAAGAGTATCTCCTACCAGTGTTGTTGCGGTAGGGGCCTGTGTCGGTCCCTTGGCTCTGGCTGAGGCTCCTCATGGGGACCTTGTTGTGGTACACTCGCTCCTCATATATGGGATCTATGTGGTGTTCTGGGGACCCCAGGGGTCTCAGGGGCTCCTGGCTGTGCTGGCTGCTGTAGGAACCTCGAGATCCTGGAAAAAGACAGCATACAGTATACAGCACAGTGTGTTTCTACAGTATATGTACACTGAAACAATCCTGTATCACTGTATTGTATTACTGTAAACTGAAACAGACAGGAGAGAGAGAGAGAGAGAGAGAGAGAGAGAGAGAGAGAGAGAGAGAGAGAGAGATATGCTGAGAGGGATGCACTCTAGAGAGGAGAGGCATGAGAGGTGGAGGGAGAGAGGAAGAGAAATGGAGCTCAGCGGTAGAGAGTGAGGGAGCGATGCAAAGGGGCACAGATGAAGGAAACAGGAGGCGCAGAGTAAAGGGAGAAACCATGAAGAGCCAGGACCAAGACGGAGATAAACGGGTGATCGTCAAGGACACTAGAGGGCGATCCACAGAACGCATTCATCCTTCCACCTCAGGTGGACTTTAAGCCCTATCTACCAACAACAACGACAAAACCTACGATGACCTTTTCCAACAAAACCGCACTAAAGTCACCTATAAGTCATGCATACCACGCTATCAGACAAACAGACCGAAGAACGGAGGTAGAGAAATACAACATTCACAGCGCAGGCAATAAAGGAGCGGTTGGGAAAAATAGCAAAGAAAAACAAGGTCGAGAGACCGCCCCAGACCCGCCTACAACACTCCACTAGTCTGCTATTGCTCTCAGCTGCAATTGGCTCTTTTTCGCTGAGCTTATAGCCTGGAAAGCCATGTTCGCGTCAGTGTTTCCCCAGCCTGCTGGCGGACCAATCAGGGTGGGTTAGTGATATGACGTTGAGGTCAAGGGTGTTTTCAAAATGGTGGTAGAGCTAGATGAGGTGATGTAAATCGATTGGTTAAATGCTGTCCAATAGTTTCAAAATGAACCAGAGGCCTAGGAAGAACACACTTCCCTATGGATCGTTGCCAGACCTTATTCATTAAGCGATCGTTAGCTCTGGTAACACCAGGCCAATAGTCTGGAGTCATGGCACTGGGATTCACGTACTGGGGAGGGGAGGGGAGGGGGGACTATTTGATATGGAAACCACCCTCCTTTTCATCCCCGATTCACAACACACGGCTAGTCTATTGTTCCTGGCCGATACATTTGTATGGCTTGTGTTCTTTTCTTCTGATAGACAGTAGAGGACGGCGAGCCAAGTGACAGACAGAGAACCATTTGTACTGGCGGACTGAGAGAGTGGGACAGAGAGAGATAAAGACAAATACGGAGGGAGAGAGAGAGAGAGAGAGAGAGAGAGAGAGAGAGAGACAGAGGACAACGAATAGAGTTTGACAGATTAAAAAGGCTGACAAAAAGATAGGCAGATAGAACAGAATGGCACGGGAGACAGCATGCAAACGGAGGAGAGAGGTAAAGAGAGTGAGTCTGTATTTCATTTTACTTTTTAATCTCCACCAAACACATTGCTGGTCGTCAGCTATAATATAATAGCATGCAGAGCTCTGCCCTCCGTGCCCCTGGCAGGCAGCCCACAGACACGAGCGCCAGGGAAGACATTGTCAGCGGGCATTTGTTCATTACGCAGCAGAACAAATGTACAGCAAAGGCGGAGGCCTTCCCATGGAAAGACAGGCAGACCCAGGGAGAGGGGAGAGAGAGGGAGAGGAAGGCGGAGGAGGAGCTAGACAACAGAATGGAGAGCTTTTACGCAAAGACACACACACATTGTTGGAATAGTTAATACTTTTGTTAACTTTTCTTGTCTGCAATCTTTTTTTTGTTTGCCGGCGGTGTCTCACAGGTAGTGTGACCGGCCAGTATCAGCAAATGTCACTAACTGACAGACTGACTGTCTGTCTGACTGACCAGCCTTGATAAAATGTGCATGCACTACATTCTAGAGACAGTTAGTGGTAACGCATCTTGTAGACAATAGGTTGCGGCAGGGTCCAAAATGAACACCCGCCATACACAAAATATGGGTGTCCGTTTGGCGAGTAAACCTCAGAAGACCAAAATAGTCTAGTAATAAATATATTGTTTGATGAATAAATCTCTCTACCATGGTCCTCTGTTTTTTTCTGCAAAGAACCGCCCCTACACTACCTCTGATTGGGCTCTTTGAGCCTAACATTTCTTGTCTAAGCCTATCTGAACCAACCATCTGAGAATAACCTAACAAAACAGTTTTGTGAGCACATGCAACATCGCCCACAGGAACAGAGTACTGCACACTTTTCAAGCCCATACTGGTATTGGCCTAAGGACTAGGCTTACCTAGTTTTTATTTGTTTTTTTAACTTACACTTAGTAGATGAAACACCAAATATCATTGTTTAGGGTACATCACCTTAAGTGACTCCATATTAGAGCAATAATACATTTTCTGGATTATCGCTTCAAACCCAAAATATGAACCCCTAAGTGAAATACTGAGAGACTCTGTTGCTAAAGCTAATGTCTTGTGACAACACACAAGCTATTTGCCGGCGGCAAGAGTATCACGTGGCAGGAGCTCTGCAGGAAGCGAGCGATACACGAACCCCAGCGCTTCAAGCTAGCGTCTGACCCTCCAACCCTTTGTACCAACACATACACAACTACAAGCCAGCCGCTCCTCAAATTACATCAGAAATCTTTATTCCAGCAGCACTTACACATACAGTATTGTATCCAGTAATGTGAACACAGTACGATACAGTTTCAGATGTTTTATTGCACACATCTTGAGACCACTGTGTGCCACGGTAGGGTGTCAATCCTCCACCAGACAAACTATTTACTCCACTCTGAAGGCGAGCTACCTCCCTGACATCCGACTGCACTTTACTGTGTTTCCTACAGTGCATATAGCAAGGAAACAGTGAGAGGGGAATAATACAGTGGGCAACGAGCGAGGGCCGAGCTGCATAAAGTGAGCAAAACGAAATAAAACAGTGACATATACAGAGATAGACAGGCACGTACACAAAAGAGAAGGAGACAAAAATCCCGTTTTAGAAGCAGACAGAAAAGGCAACGCGATTATGAAAGGACTAGCTGATAATTGCAGCAACAGACACACCCTCCCTCACACCATGACTCATACTCTCTACTCTCTACGCCTTCTTCTTTGAGGTCCTGGGGAGTCTTTGTTTGTTTATTTATGTATATGTGTATTTATTTGGAAAAAAAGATGTGCAGAAGCACTGACCTCTTTCTTTAGAAGGGAAACGAAAAAAAGAAATAGAAAATAAAATACATGCAGTGATCCCGTGACAATTCTTTTCTGAAAACAAAACATAGTCCGAAAACAAAATATAAATATTACATGTGATACAAAATACGAACAAGAAGGTAAATAAAAAAATTGTATTACCTCATATGTTATTAAACATTTAATTAAATTATTCATTATTAAACATCAAAAAATATAGAAACACAGCTTCAAAAAACATTGATTATATTTATTTTTCTTTCCCTGTGTGGGTATATATGCGGATATTTTATTTTTTATTATTTAATTGTATTTATTTATTTTATTATTATTATTATTATTAATAATAATATTTTATTTTATTTATCAATAGTTTAGACAGTGTCAATGTCAAGACGAGCCAAGCTAAACTTCCCGCACAGGTTTCTCTGGGTGGGAGTAATCCAAAGAGCACTTATGATAGTGCAACGGTGCATATTCAGAGCCTTGTTGCAGTGTTTGCTGTCTCAGATCTCCATAAACAGTCAGTCTGCTATGGTCATAACAACTTCACCTCCCTCTACAGTGTGTTGTCTTTTTCCCTGGAGACAACGGCCATTCATCTCCTTCAGGTAGAGCGTCTACTATTAAGCTGCCATTTGTGCACAATGGCCTGCTATCACTCACAAGTTCTCATGTGGAGACAGCAATGGATTTCTTATTATTTATAGTTGACTTCAGTCACACAACTGAACTTCGTGTTGAACTTCATTGTTCTCAAAACAGTTGAGTCAAGCAAAATAGTATAATAGAATAAATGCCAACTGCAAAAATAATGTCTGAAAACTTCAGCTCATTAAATAAGTGGAATTAATTCAAAAGTGTCAAACAGACAACCCGGTAGTTCTACTTGTTAAATGTTGTAAAGTCAAGAGCTTTTACGAAAGCCAGTAACCACTAAAAAACAAATACATGTCTTGCCAATTGTGGCATTTTCTTTAATTAAGCCTTGCCGCTTCAAAATGCAGTCAGTGCTTCATCCATGCAAGTTTGGTTTGACCTTTTGGTTGAAAAGACCAGCTCATGACCTCTCAATTCTAACACATGCAAACAATGCTGAATGATTTCCACACTCAAGATATACAGTACATCCCTCGCAACGTAGTTTATGTGGATTTCTAAACTACATTGTGTGTATCAGGTAGTTTTCAGATACTAACCAAAAACGACCCAGTGGATGACCAGAGAAAGCATCCATGTAGCTCTTTAGCCCTGGTAGATTCATTCATTGAACTAAATTGAGTCACTTTCAAAGAATGCCGTCGAAACGGTTGGATAAGGAACATGAGAGGTGGCTAATGCTCCATCTAGACAACAAGTCACTGGATCAGGGTTAAGGATCTCTTGAGGTTGAGACAAGCATGCAGAGAGGCATCGTTCCTGTGTGCAACACATTCCCCGACAACACATGCACTTAATGCTTTATTTATGAAAACAGAGGAGGATATGGTGTGTGTGTGTGTGTGTGTGCACGCGAGTGTGCATGCACGCTCCTACCTGCCAAGCTGCCAGGTCTCTGCAGTGTGGCTGTGGCGTAGAGCTCGTGAGCGATCTTGTACTGGTCTGAGGCGTGGTGTGCTGCCAGGCGCTTTGGAGACAGAGTGGCATAGCTCCCTATGCCAGAACTCATCTGCAACAGCAACAACACAGTCTTAACAGAGTGCCAACAACTGTAATAGCACAGCATTTAGGACCAATAGCATGTTAATAACTAAATGTCCTTGGATTTTACTTATTTTACTTTACGAATACTTGGAACCCACTCCAAGCCTATATCCTAATAGGACCTGCGCTTATATAAGTGGTACCATAATTACCCAATGGCACACCACTAGTAGCTACGGTGTATTAGACACATCTTAGTTTCTCAATAAATGAACCATCTTCTGCATAATGTGTTCGTCATAAATCAGACGATTTCTCTTTTGTCAAATTGACTTGTTGTTGTTTAATATAAGGTTATAATATTGAATGTTATATAATGCTGTGCCATCACCGATTATCTGTGCTCAATACAGATCTGGCACTGTGAGAATGGAGTGTGATGAATCTAATATATTTCTGGCAACACCCAAATGCTTCTGTTAGATCAATAGCAGCATTCCTTCCAGTACCACGAAACCATTAATAACAATGTGCAGCAAATATCTACACTACTAGTATTGGCATTTTGATGCAATGCTATGAAAAATGATGTTTCTATTCAAATCATGTAGTGCTGACCCCTCAATACTTTATCAACAAGGCGTCGGGTGTTACTTAATAATATCCCCATTCAACATGATTTTAAGCAATATCTATATAAATCATTGCAAATAATATGAGCAAGCATATAGGCCAGAATATGTTGTCTAATTGACCTTTCACTTGTCCTACCTAGTTACTGTTACTAGGTAGGACAGAACCCCATAGAAAACCGTCAGATTCAACAAATGCTCAACTGTTACTGGATGACATGCATAAATGGGCGGGGCTTGGTAAAGGTCAATTGTATTTCTGCTATTGTATCTGTGTGTGTGTGTGTATTCTGTACCTGGTGAAGTGGCGACGACAATGCGCTGGCCCCGCCCCCGGCAACCGTGGAGTTGGGCGGAGACCCCTCTCGCAGGGGAGATCCGCCCCCTCCAGCTGTTGTCACGGCAACGGTGCTGCTGTAAGAGTAGTAACGTGAATTAATGTTGTTGTTCCTTTTTGGCCAAAGAGTCATATTAGGGAGGTAATGTGTAATCGTGGCTATTTGATGAAACGCATTTGTGCAGATTAAACCACTCTGGAGCCCATTATGCTGACTGGGCGAGAAAAATGGCCCGCTGCGAACGGAGAAACCAATTATACCGATTTCACATTCCTTACGAAGGAGGTTGTGCATGTCCTATATTATGATGTATGCGATACTGTGTACATACTGTATGTTTGCATCTTAATACACACATATGGATTGCATGAAGTACGGCCAATTACACTGTATTATGTGCTATTATATTTCAATGGTGGCTTCATTACATGGGTGTCTGCATTAGATTTAATAACATCTGTAAGCATGTTTCCAAGGAATTCACACTCAATAATCCTAGAAAAGTGAATGTGGTCTCATGACAAACTGTCCGCCATTAGTATTATATGCAGACTGCACAACACACAGGTGATACCTGTAAGACTTGGCCAGGCGGTTACCAGGGGGCTGTTTACTGGGCGAGCTGGAGGACGACCCTAAGCGCTGGCTGGTGGCGTAGCCTGGCGCGTCTGAGGCAGAGCCCAGCCGCTGGAGCTTACTGGGGGACCCAGACCCCCCGGTCAGGGGAGAACTCACACGCTGGCTGGGCAGAGTGGAACTGGAGTAGTAAATACCTGTGTGTGTTTGGGGGGAGGGTAGACAGAGAAAGAGGCGTTGTTGCTCGGTGTACCTCAGGTGAAGGACAGATTCAGATACAGTACAATGAAGAATACCAGAAGGTCATGTAACCAACAAATAGCTAAATCTAACCCAAAAACATTAATGGTATAGTCAGCTATTGCAAGCTAAAACAATTTTTCTCAAAATTCACCAAAAATCTCTTCACATTTCCCTAGTTTACCATTGTCTGATTGTGCTGAAAAAAATAATATGGTACTTCTACACCACCCTGGCTGTAAATAGGAACATATACAAAGTGGTGAAAACCGCTTACAACGCTTTGCTTCACAATGTGTTTCCATGTGTGAGGCGGCACTGCGGAGGGATATTGTTTTGATTTGAGCTTAAAGTTACCAAGCGTTCTTATAAATAACCGGCCATGCCTTTAACCCTATCCTATAGCTCATGTAGCCCGACTCATAAACATAATATTTTGACCATAACCATTTATCCTTCACCCACAGGGAAGGTGGTTTATAGGGATGCACTGATATAGCCGTATCCAACGACATTCTACTTGTTGACTGCAGCTTACCTATCATCTTACCTGCAAATAAGATGTTGTTTGCTGATGGCAGTGTCCAATGTTAATGTGTTGTGTTGCATCAATGTTGAGCTGGCTAAATGCTGAATTTCAGAGGAACCAATAGGTGGAATTAGGATAGCACCCATAACAGTTAGACATAACTGGCAAGGTGGAAGATAGGAGCCGTCTCACGTGATTTGATTGAAATAAAGGGTTAAGGCTGTGTTGGAATGTCAGTATTAGCATCGTTTATTGGCCACATTTTTATTATACAGCATGTCAATATGAGCCTTTCAAAAAAATACCTGCCCTTAGAATCTGGTCGTTTTCGCTGTCGGCAAACCTAAACCACGCCCATATATCTACTGTATCAACACGAGTCGCGACGCTGATTGGAAAGTTCAGATGCTACTTGGACACATGAAACATTATTCTGAGGCTTTCCAGACTGATTCTCACGGTGAAATTAAACTGAAGCTTGCGAGATCAGAATAGTCTAATACGAGCCCAGAATGCCAGTGTGTTACTTGTTTTTGTGTTTTGTGTTTAACACAAAAACAAGTGCTTATGGAGAGATTTCCAGAAAACCTCAAAGTTAGAGCATTTACCATGAAAATATTCTCAAAATCAATAGACAGCTCCTAAAGGTAAAAACATGAAATAATTAAACGAGATAAACTACTCGCGATTTATCGCGATTACATGTTTTCATCTATTGACAGCCCTAGTAAAAGCAAATGCACATGTTTCCAGTGGAATCAGTTTCAGGGGCCTGTTTGAAGTAAAAAGCCAGATAAACAGGGGTCTGGCTATTTGAGTGTCTGTGTTGAGCTAAGCCCAGGCAGGCTAAAGGGAGAATTCATCTTCACGGCTCAACGGAAGTTCACAGAGTCCAGTTTGCCCTCGGCCGCAAGATTACAGTTGGCCGTGAAAGCACCGGGTTTAGGGCAACGCTGGCCTACAAAGCATCTTCAGAGCAACTCCAATGGGGAGATTTTTAGTCCAATTCTTCTATCTGTCTGTCAGTGTACACATCCCCCCCGCCCCCCCCCACTGCCTTCCCTTCTCCCCCAAGGGTCTACGGTGCTTCGTGCTTCGTTGCATGTCACACTAATCCAATGGGAAAGAGATAGAAGAGGCCAAGGAGAATTGAGGGAAGGAGAAGAAAGGACAGAAGGAACCTAGGAAAGGGGAGGAGAGGACAGATGGAAAGAAGGAGAGGAGAGGAGAGACAGGAGACACCCAGAGAAGGAGAGGACAGTCGGAAGGTGCTGGAGGCCTCACCTGACCCTGTGCTGCCGTGATGCTGCTGGGCGGCGCGACTAGACGTCACCTGCAGACAAGGAGGAGCAGAGGAGAACAGGATGAGAGGAGGTGAACGAGAGGAGGAACTCGGGGGAACTAATGGGGGAAGGCGGGTGAGAAAGACGAGATGAGGGGGGTGGTGGGGGTTGGAATATCAACCAAGGGTCGAGGTTGGGGAAGGGAACACATCGCGGGAGAAGGGTCGATTTGAATCAAGGTGACAGGACGCAGGGGAATAATAGTGCCCATTGGTGCTGGTGTGTCCGCTGAGCTCTGCCAAGACATGGAGGAGGCCCACATGAAACCCCCAGAGGAGAGCAAAGGCTCTTAAAGCCCAAATACATGTTCAGGCCACATGAAACCTTCAGAGGAGAGCAAAGGCTCTTAAAGCCCAAATACATGTTCAGGCCACTGAAATCCCCAGATTGTCATTACGTGCCCCTATTCTCTAACAGTTCAATCTATGAGCTATTTAGCCAAATCTGACAAGGCATGGGACTGAAGCGCTCTTTGCTCTCAACTCCCACAGCGTGAAAAGAGTGTCTTGAATTGACGACCCCAGCAACCATACATATGATCTCTTAATTTCACCCAAAACCTAATGGTTTGATTGTACTACAACAAATCTAGTTAAGGTAGACACCACAGTATATGACAACACAGTTTATTATCCTTTTGTCGACACCTACAGTAAGTACAGTGTGTGTGATATTGCCCTTTGACACAATGCTAATCAATTTGAACGAATCAAAATACTTAATTCACAATTTTAATCGTGACCAAGAATGGATTTACTTCCATGCTCAGAAAAACAGAGAAGCAACATATGCTAAAGTTTCTACATGGACTCGTATTGCCTTTATGGTAATGACAGTGGTATGGTAATGATAAGGGGGAGTCAGATACATTATGCTCATCCCAACACAGCCGCTAAGTTATACAAGGCAACATTATGCAACCTCTGAGCACACTTGACACTACATATCGATATGCGTAGGCCATGCAAGTACTTGTGCTGGTAACCAACAAGCAATGCAAAGAGCCTCTAGCGATACACCGTATGCAAGTTTTACAAAGTTGCTAACTTTAATACTTTTAAGTTAAGTTTGAATCTAAAGATGTATGGCTGGCACACCCTTACAACCAATCTACAATCAAGCAGACACATACTGTACCATACAGGTTTATGTACAGCGTGATTTTCATTATATGTGGGCAGCAAGGCATCGTGGGTAAGCGGTAAACAGGTGTTTATGTGGGATGGTCACGAGTAAAAGAAAACTGCCAGTGCTCAGAAAAACTTCCCGGCATACATTACATTAGTAACAAAGTTACACGTGCACACGCACACAATCTCCCATGGTTCTTTCAGCAGCGGACTGTGGCTATATTATTCTCTCCCGTGTGACCTGCCAAAACAGACCTGCTGCAGATAGTGAGCCTCCGGTTCATGAAAGCCTGTGTGTTTATTGTCAGCGGGCCAAGAAAACAGCCTTATCTCTGGCTGAGTGGGTTAGCGGCTGCTTCCCAAACACCTGTCAGGCAAGGCATGCAGGCAGACAGAAATAAACGGATTGGGAGACAATAAGACTATGTACAGTATATGACTGGAGTAAGAAAAAGGTTCCATGACGTCCAGTCATCTTACACACTGTATATGTGTCTTACAGTAGGCAACGGATACATGACACTCAATGCAAGTGCATATGAGTGTGTTGATGGACATTCTTCTGTGCCTTAAAGGATGTCTTAAACTTTTGGGTTGAAAGTGTGTGTGTGTATTTGAGTTTTCAGAATGTCATACAATATTTATACATTCACCAGAGGTCTGATGCAGTATTACTGCTACACTGCTATACCTGTATCTGAACTGAAACTCATTTTACTCGAAGCTTGTGTACTAGGGGAATCATGTACTTTATTATCCATTTGTCTATTCTAGGGCCCCGATCACACCGGGACGCGTCGCTAAAGGCATGGCCGCTTCAAAAGCGCGTCCATAAAACCCCTGATCACACAGAGATGTAGCTGCCTGCGCCAAAGAGAACACTGACGAACAGCGCGACTCCGTGCCTTGTGTTGAAAACTTTACTCTTTAACTTTCCTTTTACTTTATTTGAACTTTTATGTACGTCTGAAAAACACACAAAAAAAGAAGTGAATCGCACGCCAGCCGCACCGTACCATAGCAAAAACAATGGCTTTGCTGGCGACGCGTTTCTAGCGATGCATCTTGGTCCTAGGGCAACACAAGAGGCCCAACACATACAGTATAGTACTACGGTACTGTATATCAGCAATGCTATTATTTGTGCTCCATTATGCTATGGTAGGATGAATGACTTAATAGCATGTTGATGTAGTGTTATGATGCTCGGCACAGCAGTTAGCCATGGAGAAGGCTGCTTGGGTCATAATTCAGAACAGAATGGATTTACGTGCTATTGAGACATGTACTTCTTGTAAGTAGCTTTGTACAAAAGCACATGCTGAAGGCATGTTACATGTACATGTCACAATAAGCAGGGAGAAGCCATGCCAGATATTGACGTCAGACACTGCATTAAGAGTAGAAGAAGATAAGGTCCATGAATCATTAGATTTGTCCATCATCTGTCCCCTACAATGCTTTGGCAGCGGAAGGATATCACAGCCTGTTGAAAGCCAACATGAATATACAGGTAGCTGGAGGAGGTTTACATTACCTGGAGTTAATCTCCTTGTTGTCTGCCATGGATGGATGGATGAATATGTGTGTGTGTGTGTGTGTGTGTGTGTGTGTGTGTGTCTTGGGTTTGCCTAAGAGCAAACGTAGTGCAGCAGTTGGAAAATGGCTATTTTTGATGCAGGGTTGAAAGAAGAAGACCACATGGGTCGGCGAAGGAATAGTTATGTAAATAAATGATGAATGAGTGCATGGATACGCAGAACATGGAAACCATGCTAACAATGCCCCAGTCTTTCCCCACTAAGAAAGTGGATGTATGCGGTGCGAAGTATCCATGCAATATTAAAACAAGGGCTCTTATGGTTATAAATATCATCCAGAATAGCTGCACCATGTGATATCGCACACACACACACACACACACACACACACACACACACACACACACACACACACACGCAAACCCAGGAAGAGATATACAGCACACACACAAATGCACATACACGTGTGCACTTGCTAATACACACATAATTGTGTGCAATCCCAAAGGCACACACTACATGTAATATGTGCGCACTCGCGCACAGAGCAAACCGCTTGTAAGGGCTGTACCTGCCTATCTAGCAGCGCTGGCTTACATGAAGCTATCCAGGAGCGGCCAGCCTCTTTGACAACTTTGGCCCCATTGCTATGACAAGCCAAAAACATCACAGCCAAAAAAAGGAAAAGAAAAGAAAACCTGCGCTCTTACACACTTGCCCCGGCACGGAGCAGAGGATGGAGGAGAGAAGATGGGAGGAAGAAAGGAGGACAGGAGTACAAGAAGAAGAGGATGAAACAGGAGGAACAACAAAACAAAAACAAAAATAGAAAAATAAGATTCAGAGAATTCATCAGTATGTGTGTGTGTGTGTGTGTGCACGTGGTAACGTTGACTGCAGGGGCAAGTGTCTGCCGACTGAATGTATTTACAAAGAGAGACCCCCTTTATTCTACCTCCAAAAGCCTGCCTCTCTCTCTCTCTCTCTCTCTCTCTCTCTCACACACAGACAATCATTGTAAACCATACAAGTAACACTGCAAAATGCATTCAGTGCCATAGCTCATTGCTCGTCATATGCACATGCATATACGCGCTCTTTCTGTGCATTTGTGGGGACAGAAAACCAGAAGGATCCATGCTTTTGTTGTTTAATTATTAATGTAAAATCGCTCCCTTACGTTCAGCTCATTACCCCAGGCAACATCCACAGTTTGGCACAGACGTTGGTGATGCCAGTTTAATGAAGCGCTGCTGGGGCACATCTATTCAGTTGTGTGTGTGTGCGTGCGTGCGTGCGTGCGTGCGTGCGTGCGTGTGTGTGTGCGCGCGTGTGTAAACTTTAATGGGTAAAGGCAGTGAAAATGTGAAGCGTGCTAGTGTTTCTTTTCCATAGGAATAGCTTGTTATAATATGACACATTAGCACATCTAACACAATATCTTCCCGCCACGATGCCATGAAAAAAAACACTTACATACTTCATATACAGCAGAGGAGAAAGTCGTGCTGACTTAATGAATCCGAGCATAATTTGGTGGTTAACTACACCAATAAACTGTGCCCGATCGCGACACCATGCAGCCAAGGACCCCCCCACACAACACACACACACACCACCCGTCCCTCTCTGGGCTAGCGTTGAGCAGTGTGGCTGTGTTGGAGGACACTGAGTGAGCGATGCGTGCGTGTGTGTGTGTGTGTGCGTGTGCAGTAAGCCGTGGAGAGAGAGGAAGGGGTATAGCCAAAGCAAGTCAGTGAGTGCCAACGGAAGGATGAAAGAACCAGATCGGCAGTGAGAGCTCTAGTCGGTCGGGCGCAGGTCGATCTCCGTGGTGATCCGGATCCCCCCCCACACTTCAGTTTCAGCGGCAAAGTTCAAAGAAAGTGTGCAGAGCAGTTAACGCTTCACGCTAACGATTTCTAGCCCATGCAGCTACGAGCCGTCCCACCGTCCTGTCGCTGCAGCGGGAGAAATAAGTTCACACGAAACGTACAACCGCGCCACAGAGCTCCCTTGGAAAAGCCTCATTGTCATCACGACCACCACCACCATCTTCCTCCTCCATTAATCCCTACCTGGTTGTAGCTATGCACAGCCCCCCCAACCTGCCCGCTGCGCTGTGGGGTTGATGCGGAGATGTTGTCGCTAAGGGCGAGGGTCTGGTTGCTATGGTAGCTGGCAGAGTACTGGAGCGAAGTCTCCGGGGTGGAGTTGAGCTGCAAGGAACTCTGGGAAAGTAGAGCCGGTCCTGTCGAGGGAGAGCGAGAGAGCGAGAAAGCGAGAGAGAGTGAGAGAGTGAGGGGGAGGGGGGGGGGAGAGAGCAGCATACAAATAAAAGGGGGGGGCGTAAAGCGCATAGATTGAGATGTGAGGAGTTAGAGAGGGAGAAAGAGAGAGAGAGAGGGAGAGGGAGAAAGAGAGAGAGAGAGGGAGAGGGAGAAAGAGAGTGAGAGAGAGAGAGGGAGGGGGAGAAAGATAAGGAGGGCGAGAGAGTGAGAGAGAGAGAGAGGGAGAGAGAGCACCATTTAAAGCACAGTAAACCAGCACAGCTCTCGTTTAGTTGAAGATAGCATGCATAATTTATTAGCAGTGGGAGAAAACACAGCAGAGAGCATGGAAGGAAGGTTGGATATAAGGAGGGGAGACCGAGCCAAAACCAGTTGTACTTGGCTAGCAACACCACCAGTAAAACCACCTAAAGGCTGGCAAGCTTGCAGCTTCTATTAGCCGCTCAAACAAAGGCCGGCCCACTTGTGTCAGGTGAGGAAATCCAACTTTGAGACGCAGCGGCAAAAATTATTCGCTTCTGCCTGTTCCTCTTAAGTCAGACCTATGACATAATGCCACGCAGATTCAAATATGCGCAGAAACACTGCATTCACCCTAACACTTGAAGAATACAAAAATATTGTTTTTTCCCGCTTGTCAGTATGACTTGAACTGTGAAGACTCCACTTACAGTATTTACATGTAATAGTTTTTTTTACTACCACTCTATTCCGGCAGGTGGAACCAGTTGGTTAACAATGTTAGGTTTACAGTAAGATAATATTAAGTTGAATATTAGATGTTTATGTACAGTAGTTCTAAAACATGACCTCCAAAAAAACATGCCCTCCAAAGGATAGTATAAGGACTATTTTCTATAAAACAAAATCATCTTTTTTCTGTTTAAACAATCAATGTCCTGCCAACTACTTTATAAACCATTGGTTTAAGCCAGCGGTTTTTAAACTGTGGTTCGGTGCCCACAGGTGAATCACTAAGTGGGAGTGAGTGGGTCGTGAAAATTGCAAGCGGCCATTGAATGAAGAATATCAATGAAAGGCTTTACTGCCATGTTGTTACACTCATTGGTTGTGAGTAAGGTTGTGACAAAATAGCCTACCTGTTCCTGATTGGACGACATCCTATTTAGCCACGTGTACACCATATAGTCTGGAGCGCTCTGTTCAAAATAATTTGCCTAGCATTAGCTAACATGGATAGGTTTTTGAAACTTACGTTACAGGTACTTGGTGTTTGATGGGCCTCTATATAGATTAGTCCTTTCTAGGTGGGTCTTTGCACAAAAACGTATTGGAACCCCTGATTTAAGCGACCGTACACAGCTGTTTAAGAAGCTACTAAAGTTATTTAAACCAAGCTAGTGTTGCCTACTGTAGTTAGCCTAGCACTCTGGATCAAAGCCATAATAATGTGTGCAGTATGACACAAGTGTAAATGTGTGGCTTGGTTTTACTGAACAGCAGGTTAGGGTCAATGACCTACACACCCTGTGGTGTGCAAATATTACATTACTGTTCTCTCTGTCTCACTGGATATATATATATATTTCTCTTTGTCTCAAACCCAGTGTATGCTTTTTTTGTAATTATAGTTTAAAGTATGAAGAGGAATATTTCACAAAGCCTCTCTCTCTCTTTTGTGTTTTCACTCCTTAGAGTCTACAGTACGTCTTTGATTTTTCTTTCTCTTTCACAATTTCTGAATTTCTAAATATAATGACTATGACCTCATAAAGTCTACCCTAATCCTCTTCCCCAGAGAGTGCCGCCATGTTCATTTTTCCTTCGAAAATAACAAAGGATTTTTATTATTCGCCTACCATATCTACTTGTTCTCTCTCTCTCTCTCTCTCTCTCTCTCTCTCTCTCTCTCTCTCTCCCCACCCCAC
>JAODLL010075450.1:0-16176 GCA_026546735.1 Forbesichthys agassizii | reverse complement strand
CTTGTACCCGTGATCTTGTTCTTTCGGTCATAACCCACCCTTCATGACCATAAGTGAGGGTAGGAACAAAAATTGCCTGGTAGATCAAGAGCTTTGACTTCCGGCTCAGCTCTCTTTTTGTCACAACGGTGCGGTAAAGCGATTGCAATACTGCTCCCGCTGCTCTGATTCTCTGACCAATCTCTCGCTCCATAGTCCCCTCACTCGCGAACAAGACCCCGAGGTACTTAAATTCCTTCACTTGGGGTAAGGACTCATTCCCCACCTGGAGTAGGCACTGGAGTAGTGCCTTATCCTTAATATGATTAATCTCCACTTTTCTCTGAGCAAACTCTGTTGCAGCATCATCAAAGTCCACATTTTATGAGCCATGTTCACTCACACTAATTTTGAATATTTAATCTGAACAATGTTGATATAAATCAGAGTAATATAATGCACAGGAGCAGCCTGTTTATGGGCATGGGACAAATGTTAAGTAAATACCAAGTATGTAATAGTGAATATTTCTACATGGAATCACACCTGGACATCACTTTCAAAACACTCAAATTGTGTGTGGTGATGCAACATAAGATTGCAAAGACTCAAGTAAACACACAGCAGTTGTCCCCTCCATGTAAGTCTTTTGTAACCATTCACTTGTTTTGCCTACTACTATATTTGACCAATACAAAAATATTCACAGCTACAATTAGCTAGTTAGTTAATTTGCTATTATGAGGCCCTGACCTGAAATGTGTAGACTTTGTTATTGCAAACCTGTTGCTTGCATGCTCTCGCTAGCGGTTTGGACCTCTGGAGCCCCAACACCATAAAGCCTATTCATGATCCACATATGTCCTTGCTAACTTGCTGGATATTGTCTTTTCAGGGAGGCAAACAAACAGAATGTGCGATGCCAGAAGTGTTTAGAATTTGGCCACTGGACATATGAATGCACAGGGAAGCGGAAATATCTTCACAGACCGTCGAGAACAGTTGAGATGAAAAAGAAACTCAAGGAAAACGAGAATAATCAAAACATCATCACTGGGTACGGCGTCTTCATTAGTCAGCCAGTAGTAAATACCAAACAAACAGTCCCCCTGAATGCAGTGGTCAGCAGTAATTCTTAAATAAAGTGGTAGGCCAGCAAATGCATCCATTAGTCTGTTTAACATGATTGTGCTTTTTCATTAATCCATGTGACTACTTGGACGATGATTTGTTTCGTACAATAACCATCACAACTCATATCTAAAGTTATATCTAAACCTAAGCAAGCATTCATTTGGAAATTGATTCAACAGCAGTCTACAGTATATCATTGTGTTGTATAACACAACAGAATGGCAGGCACATTTTCGTTTTGATTTGATTGTTTAAACGCTTCTACAAAGAGTGTTTAGTATTTTTTGTTTGATTTTAGTTTATAGAAATTCCTGCCCGAGAAAAGCATATGCCTAGAGTTTTACATAATGTATCTGCTTGTCTTAAAGTTATGAAATGCTAGTTATGAAAAATGTCTGTATAATGTAAGATTATAATGAAGTAAATTGAGCTAATTAGTATTGCCATCTAGTAAAGTGATTATTTGATACCTCTACAAAATGCCAGTTTATTATCTTTGTCACATCTGTCCATTTTCAGACCAGGTAAAGATCTGAGTGAAAAGAAAACAAAGAAGTAAGTGAATCATATATACGTTCACCTTTGTATTCTTTGATATAGTTCAAGAGAGGATGCAATGAATTTTACTGGGTAGATTCTGAATTTTTCAAAAGTATATTTTATAAAAGCATAACACTATTGGTTTGTTTTGTGTACTTGTCAGCAAATATTTACATTGTTTTATTACAGCCCGGTAAACATGAATGAAGGCAAACAACATCCACTTTAATCTCAGGGATTTAAGCAGTTTTACTACAAGACAATTCCAAAAATCAGCAACCAAATGCTTTCTGTCCAAATACTCAAACTCAAACACACATTTCTGCTGCCTGATAGATTACAAATGTCCACATTGTTCAACATGGTTAAGACTGTATTAGGAAATTCAGTCATCCTTCATCTAATTAACAGGAAGCGTTCATCAGAAGTGAATTGTCTTTGATCTCTTAATTTTCCTCTGCCACTTATTCCCAGGTCCAAAGACTCGAGCGACAGTAGCAGTGATTCAAATAGCTCAGACGATTCATCATCTGACAGCAGTGACTCCTCAAGCTCTTCCTCGGATGATAGCGACAGCAGCAGTGACAGCGATGACAGTTCTTCCTCCTCTTCATCTTCTGACAGCTCAGACTCTGATTCAGGAAGCAGTAGTGACTCAGATCAAGAGCCACCGAAGAAGAAGAAAAAGAAGTAGTCCAATGTCAGACATTTTTTCTTCTCTCTTTTGTCCTATAATTTTGCTGTCTTAACCTGTAATCATTTTTTTAATACAGTATTACATGTAATCCTGTCTTCTATCTGAATAGACAGGAGAGAGCTAAAGTTAGATATACAATTAACTATTGTTCATTTACTTTTGTTGTACCCCCTTTTTTTATTTTGGTTAATTCTCCCCAAAACATGTTACTTGTAACATGTGTTTTCTCAAGTTCACTGTATTGCCAGGAATAAGTATTTTAAAATGTTTGAAAACTAGTTTTTTTTTTTTTCAAAAAGTATTTGTTAAATGCTAATTTATGGGATCTCTCTCTCTCTATCTCTCTCTCTCTCTCTCTCTCTCTCTCCCTCCCTCTCTCTTTCTCTCACTGTTTTGGCTTTAGATAGTTGGGAAATTGGGATTAAAAGGTGACCTTTTTGAATCTGAATATTTTTGCCTGTATTAATTGTGCATATCAGTTTAGACTATTGCTATAATTTAGAGTTTTGATATATATTTGTTTTATATTTTGCAGGCAAATTATTTGCTTTGTACTACCAAATTGATTAGTGTGGACTATTAAAATATTACATCATTACATATTCTAAAAACTGAATAAAATGGTAATGATAACAATGTATGTTCATGATCTGTTCATGATCTGTCTGTGGAGTAATTTGTTAATTCAACACAAGACAATGTGTCCTAATAAATAACATGGGACAAGGTCTTAATGGTGTGCCCACCTCAATATTGGATGTTTCAATTGCAATGTGATGGTGTTTAGTGTGAATTTATTTTTATGACCAGTAGTGGGCGCCAGGAATATAAAATATGAATCAATTGTCTGATGATGAAATTGGCAAGTAAGTCAAATAAGGTATTCTCTTCACCAAGTTGTTATCGGGGTTAGTATGGTTTAAATAAATTATATCCATCAAAATTATCTCCTAATGATTTTGATAGACCATTTTCTATTATTCCCTTTCACTTAGACAATTAGCTTTTGTATTCACTCTGGGATTCAGAAAATCTTACAGCTACAATCGATGTCTGAAGAGATGGGAGTGCACCCCATTTAATTTTAGCATTTAGTAGCCTACACTGATGGATGAGTAGTTGATACATAAAGTAGCATATCTTGCTTTTGTAAGCCCATGATTCTGAAATTAGGCTACTTAGCGTGCTTATTTTAATGAGTAATTAGGCAAATATCTCCACTACTAATCGCACTTTATTTTTTTTAAACGTGTTTAAATCAACAATATTCGAATAAGGTGCTGCTGCACTAAAATTGATACACACACCAACAAGCTTTTGGCCCGGCCAAAATAATGTATTTGCGATCAAGGGAATGTCACGTGATGCAGAAGAGAACAGATCCCAGCTGCTTACTTGCTGCCATCCATGCATCTACCTGCTAGCTAAGTTAGCTAGCAACCTTACCTACTAGATAGTCTTGTTGAGGAATTATGACATGAATGAATGACGTTACGTTGCCTTCTACTTGATATGGGGCAGCATTCAAAGGAGAAGATCATGTATTTACACTCGCTTTTAGTGTTTTAGCTGTTCATATTTTAGCCGTTGAGTCCATTTTGTGTGTATCTGGAAGTGGAAAGACAAAGAGAAAAGCTTTCCAGTAGCTAGAATGGTTTGGGCCTAAAAAGAAGACAAGAGGTAAGGGGATTTAGAAATGGTATGTATATAAAATAATTAAAGAGAACAACTAACCGACACTAAGCATGTGTAAACATGAATTTACACGTTAACGTAGGTTAAGTTTGGAAGGTGGCTAACTGTTACGTTAGCCACATAATGTAAATGCTTGGCGTTTACATTATGCTAACGTATGACAATTGCAGGTTAGTAACAGCTACCGTACAGTAGTGTATTAGCTTCACGCTACCCGTACCTGATAAACTTGCTGGTTTCATTTGCCCTTAGTTTACGATGGCAGGCAATGTTATGATTGGCATTAAATGTTAGACACCTATATTAGTTTTGGGTTGTCATTTTCAAACTCAGCAGTTAAGGTGTATATTACGGTAGTTGTGGGTCGTGTGGATCAGGACAGTTCATGACGTCTTGTTTTTGTTCTGGTGTGTTTGTCATGCAAATACCTTTTAAGTTAACTACAATATCTTACAAGAAAAGCTATTCGCTGTTCAAATTAGGTTGCGTTTTTTTTTTTTTTTGCTGTAGTGCCCAATTTCCAATAAGAACATAATGTACAGTTAATTAATATTGCATTTAATGGAGCACAGCCATGCATGCCATTTTGAAGTTAGGGCTTTAATTATTTACTGTACTGCATCTTTGACAAAATTGCACAAGTGTTCCAAGTTAATATCTGGAGCAGTACTGTTTTTGTAAAGTAAAACTTTTCGACTTGTAAACGATAACATTTTTTTCTATAATCAATGTATGTAGTTGTTACCAACTGCATAATGACTTAGATAAAAAATTATCACATTTTCACAATACCTCCATAGCTTTTATGTACTTAAATAATAGCTGATATGTTTTTCTAGGAAGCCATTTTAAGTACTGCTTTGGGGGTAATAGCTTGTGTGAGTATATCATCCTACTCCAGCCAAGATTATAATAGTTTGTAATTTACAGCCTAAGCAAATATAAGTGTTTCTAAGCGCAAACTCGGCTAACCTGTATTTCTACTGACACATGAGGAGGTGAGGGAGTGCCTGTGGTCATAAACTAATTTCAAACATTTGCATAGCTGTTGTCCTCAGGTGGTAGATAATTAGTAAGTTAAACCTTTTGCTGAAATGAGGGCTACTTTGGTTAGGATCACCTAATAATTTGTGTAATGATTGAGCACAGCTTGGTGAAATTGCATGCATGTTCTGATCGATGAAAGTTTTTTGTAGTTCTTGTCTGACCGCTTACAACGAAATCCTCATTGCTTCCTGTTTAGGGTTTTCTACAACCATTTCCTCTCTCAACAGGCATGCAAGAACGTAATGGCATATTAGCCCATTGTCCACAGAGCGGTTTACTTTTTTCTTTCTCCTTGGACTTGTTTGGAAAATGAGCAATGTCTTGGCTTATGGATTTTCCCCCTGTTTTTCTACGTTGACAAAACCAAGATGGATGTTTTGAAATCTCTTAGAGTAAGCCTTTTTATATGCTTTAATCTAATCAGACATCTACTGCTTTTTCCCCCCTTCATCCCTGGCAGTACACACACAGCAGAAAATATGCTAGTCGCTGTGTCCTGACCTCACACATCTGTTCTTTAGCTTTTGTCTCTACCAAACAAGAGTAAATCTTCTATGCATTTGGGCTCACATGAGGTAGAGCTTTCCAGTCTAGTATTTTGACAAACCCCCCCCCCCCCCCAACCACCACCACATCTAAATACAAAATATGTGGGGTCAAAAATGATTGAAGTATGAAGTAAACCGTTTATTTATCAAATCATTTAAATAAATGCAAGATACTGTGAGTGTATTCAGTAATGTGTGAGTGTTGTACGGAAAAGAACCATATGCACAGTGGTGCGAACTAATAGCAGAGGGAAGCCATTCTGGTCAGCAGCCAACTTGCATAGGTCCTAGAGTGGACACCAGTTTGAGTATATTTAAAACTAACCAACCACTGGCAATAGCTTTCCTGTATTTTATTTAACAATATTAAGCACAATTGTCAATTGAGATAAATATATTTAAAGTTCCTGCCCTACACTAAACAGTTTCAATTGACTGCTCTCCCCGGTGGTTGTGACGTGTCAGGTTACAATATCCTAGCCTTTGCATTTTGTTAACAATAGGCATAGCTTCTGAAGGAGCACCCTATGGCATTGAAAGGAGAGGTTTTTTTGTTGAGATCGACCTCAAATATCATCCAGCTTTCTCCAGAATAACTTGCTATACCTTTTTGGTTTGTCTAGCCATTAGGGCTGGGCGATATACCAGTATTTAATTTATATCTGTATATTTTAAAAAGTGTGTGTGTGTGTCTCCACGATGGACTGTCCTCTAATTAAGAATAAAACAAATGAATCCAAGTGAATGTTCTCCTGTGGAGCCAATAGCTCACATCATTTGTCAAATGAAGACATCACTTTTAACTGACAAATAGGTCTACTCCTTGTGCCTAGATGTTTCCTTTCGTTACCTGGCTACAAAATATAATTGTTAGCTGAACAAAAAGGTCATAAATGTCAAATTGACCTGTATGAAAGGCACCTTGTCTCTGTGTTTAAAATCTGCGCCACAGTTAATGCGGCTCTGACCTTATTAATGATTGCTTGTTAACTGTCTAGAGAGTAAACAATGAAAGAGGTAGGCCTACTTATTATTGTAAGATATAGATAATATGCATATTGTTTTAAATAATCAATTTAGTAGTATTTACCATCTTGTCTGAGCAAGATGTGTGAAAGGAATTAAACTAAGGCCCACATTCAGCCAGTTCAGTGATTAGAGCAATAGTCTTGATTGTAGATTTGTATTTTGATAACATTAACCACATAAAATGAAATGCATGGTCAATATGTGAAACCTAAGCATTCATGTTATTATATAAAGTGCATGACAGTCTCTCATGCATACACACCTCACAGCAATGCACAAAATACCACAGAATGCTCAAATATCAAGTGATGTTATTAGCATTTTGAGCATAAAATGCACCAATGCAGCAGTTATTGCTATATTAAGTTTAGTTTTGATGGCAAGAACTGTTTGTAGTAAAAATTGTAGTAAAATTTAGTAAACTGTTGCCATAGCTGCAAAATTCACAACCCTTTTGCTATGGATTTATGTGCATGTAAATATACAGATAGTCGTACAGAATCAATATACAGTATTTCATGACGCCCTTTTCCTGCTGCCTCTGAATAACAAAGCTGTGTCAGTACCATACTCTGCCACTGTTGTGCCGTAGGCTACTGTAACTATTCAATTTATGAATAAGAAGCGGTCGGATTACAATTTTATTTATATGAGAAAGCTAAAACATGATCTCCAACCACTGAGACAAAACAGCAGTTAGGGAGAGACCTGCAATATGTTTACATGCTGACAATATAAAGCCTGCTCGTAATCAATTTTGAGTGTTTTGGTATTTTTAGACTCTCTAGTCTAAATTAAAAATGTAGTTAACCAACGGCAAAATTAGTCTCTAGGAACATCCCTAGTTGTCTACGGAATATAGATGCAGGTATTTCGTCTTAGATTTTTAAATGTAATTTTATGGTTACTTTACCAACATCTTCCTTGTTTTTCCACCCTACAGTGCAGTGTAGGTACTATGTAGCCTTCTGTACCATCCGATTCCAGTTGATTGTTAGGCTACATCTCTAGTTATTGGATGGCACAGGAGCATTCCAGCGATCTTCTCCAAATGACAGCCAGGATAAGAGAGTAATGCATTTATTTCTAGTGACAAAACAACTACTACTCTAATTTTGTGTGAATCTATGTTTCTCTACAACATAATTTTACTTTCACAAAATATCGTTCTTCATTGCAAATATAGGTCTAGGAGCTTCAGAAACACATTTGGTAATTGAATAAATGGCTTTTTACTAGGGCTGGGAGCGTTAACGCGTCAATCTTTTCAAATTAATTTGAAATGTTTAACGTGTAAAAAATATTACTGCAATTGATGCAACACTATCTCCTTTTAAATTACTACCTGTTGCTTTTGTGAGCTTTGAGCGTGCTGACTGTGCCATTTCATATGAGTAAAGAGACTGGAAAACTAGCATGATGAAGGACAAAGGTGGAATTTTAGAAGTTAAGTTCACATTTAAATAGATTCCTGATGGCGCTTTGGACTATGGCGTGGTATGTATAAAATTCTCAACGCCGAATAAAAATTCAACTGAAGCACTTCAACTTTAGTAGCTAATTGGCAGCCTATAATACAAATGCAAAAACACCCATGGGTTATTATTGACGTGACTCGAGGTTACAGGATATGTTCGTTAAGTCTCTGTGAGCTCTAGTGTGTGCTAGTTGTCGCCCATCGTTAATGTGGTTTAAATAAGTGTGCTTCGCTTGTGTTACTTTCTAGACTTCTGATTCGAACTGTGGTAAGGACCTCTGGTTATTACAATATCTGTACGGTATCATTCCTCCAGGGACACAATGTGAGAAAACTTTGGTTTGGTTATAAAAAGAAAATGTTTACTAAGCTTCCAGTGACCTAAAAGCATGTCTATCCAACCTTTCCTTCCCTCTCTAGCTGTTTGCTATTAGCTATTTTATATACACACCACCCACATGTAAATTACCGTTTCAGACTCTTCTGCGCTCTCCCGCCAATATCTCCCTACGTGATGACGTCACAGCAACCCTTGCTCTCTAGCTCCATAGCTCTGCAGCATACTGTATACACACATCTTGCATTTTCTATCTCATCCCAATATCTTTCTAATGAGGCTGTGAAGAGCTCTTTGTTCCAAATTATTGGTGATCTAAAAGGTGTCTAGGTCTATATAAGATTTTAAACACTAATATAGTAGCAAACAACTAGTATTTTCAGTTTGTGGTGCAAGTATCTCTGTAATGGGCCTGGGTTACTTTGAATCCGGCCTGCTGAGGTAATTTCCCGATCCTTCCCTGATATCTCTCTCCCACTCGCTTCCTGTCTCTCTGTACTGTCCTGTCTATAAAAGAACAAAAAATGCAATTTTGAGCGATTAATGGCATTAGTGTTGTTTTTTTTAATTATTTTTTTTATTGATTCCCAGCCCTACTTTTTACATGTTAGGCTTACTGAGCTCACCAGGGGTCCCATTTATAAAACTGTTGTAGAATTCATGTGAAAATGTTGGATGAACAAAACACTGTGTACAAAAATATTCTGAATTCATAAAAAATAAACACTGCACTTTCCTTTATCACAATCTACTCTAAATTTTGCGCATGTGAACGCCCACCATTGCCTATGAATGGTCACTGAAACACCCTGAATTAATATTCACTTATCACTGCAACGACTACACATATCAACAGAAACCCCACCAAAGTAATTTAACCCAATCATTCATTATAAAGTTGGCGGTGCAGTAAACTATAGCCTATATAACTGCTTGATTTAGCGGTATGTAACGGAGCAAAAAGGCAAATATTGATAAATGTGATTAATTGGATGAATAAATTAGATAAGATATATTATCGCTTGACAGACCTAATATTTCAAATTCATATAGACTGGCAACATAAAAATAAAATTCTTTCACCAATTTACTTTTCAAATTGTTATTAATTTCCTAACTGCTTGAGTTTCATCCTTCTGCCATTGGGGTTGCAGTTTCCCCATTTTATAAACTGTTGTGCGTACGCATAGGTCAAAGTGTGCGTTGACCCCATATTCTCACGTAAAGTTTGTTTAGGTCAAATCATTTTGCAATTTTACATTAGGTCCATGCAAGGGCTTCATTTGTGGGACATGGCAGCTTTTCTTTTACGGTTTGCTGACGCTAATGTAATGGCAGACCAATTCCATGAATTGATACCGAATCAGGAACAGGCATCTAAGAGTCTTTATGGGCAAAGTGTTATGTTGCCATTGCTATAGAAAATGTTTAGATACTTTTCCAATTAAAGGTCCAATACCCATTTAGCTTGTTTCAATCATGAGATTCTACTGATGTCAGTTGCGTACAGTCATTAGCCTTTTAATCTGTCCATGTTTTGTCATCTTGAACCACACTATACTCACAGACTCAGCTAGTTATTAAAAACCAAAATGTTAAAATCCATAGCACATGAGCACTGTCATCATGGTAACATTTTTGTTAGAATGTCATCACCACTATGCTACAACCTTGCTTTACTTGTAAGCAGTGCACGGCCTCTTTAAACCTCTCCGCTGGTGATTTTCCCTGTGCTGGAGGGCATAGTGGGGGAGGGAGGTTGTTGACAGTAAGGCCAGCCCTGGTTGGCTGGGCCATCTGTAGGCCTGTGATGTCACGAGGAGGAGAGGCTCCCTTGTATAAAATAACATTTCCTTTTATGGGAGGTGGATTGTTCCATTTTCAGAGAGGTGAAATTGTACTATGCCGAGTGCACTCACTGCCACACGTCTTTGTTTATTTTCTTCTTTTTAATTTTCTTAAAGCTCTAATGTACATTTTTCTTGAGAGCACTGCATGTGTTCTTAGTTATTTACTTTAATAATTTATTGTTGGTTCTCTTGTGTGTTGTTTTTGATAGACCTATTGAAAACTGTGTTGATCCTTTGGAAATAAAATGACTATCATGCTGCAGTAATTTGGATAATTTGGGTTCATTGTATCATAGTGAGTTCTAAGTACCGTTCTCTAATTTGTATTTTTGATTAAACATTAATGGCTATCAAGGCTTTGCTCTGGGCCATGGTGTTTAACTGACATGAATCACCACACTTTTGGATAGGAGACACCAAAACTCTGGCTCCCCTCGAAGTATAGCTATTGTCCTCTCTGTGGCTACCCTGCTGGTCTTTGACATGGTATCTCCTGAGCAGTCTCCTCCCCTCCCATGTCAGATTTGTCTCTACTCCAAGGAAATGCACTACACCGTCGAACAAAGTAAAGAAACTATAGTTGAACTCAACCAGGCTGGAAATCCAATATAGAAAAATACCTCTTCAGAGAGCGAGGTTGAAGTATCAAATCAGGGTGACACTATTCAGGGAACATTTGACTCCCTGGGAGATTCTCTGAACCATCCAACACCCTCCTTCTTTTTCCAATGTTTCAGTGGTTGGGGCCATGGCCTCTCAGTCAGGGTAAGAAGCCTACAAGTTGCTGTAGTTGTTTGTGTGAATTGTTTACTGTTTAGCCTGTTTGTACACTACTGTTTTATCTCAAATCGTTTTGTGCTATGAGTTTGAAACCATATGACCGAAGCAAAACCTTATGTTATGTTGCTCATAATCATCTTATTTAACTACTCCACTGTACATAGATGGCTCCAGCTGGCTTGTTACTTATATTGTGCGTGGTTCGGTCCATCTACAGTGTATGTCTGCCTTTTCATCTCTTAAGCCTTTAACTGGTTTCAGTGCTGTTAAAATGTACTTGTAGACTTAATAGCAAAAGTGCCATGTAATGACGATATACCTAAAAAAAAAAGAAAGACCTACTGGTCTCTGGGGGAAAAAAAACTTTCCATGCACCTCCCTTGTGTTAGTAATGAAGCTGAATATGTAATGCAATGGATGTTTCGCCAGTTTGATTGAAAGGAAAGCTGACTAATCAAAAGGCCAGGATGTTGCTATGTGCCAGTTTGTCAGATAAATAAGAATCGCATCAACTGGAGTTGATGTGTCATGTCACTGTCTACATAAAATCTGTTAACTTAAAATGTGTTGTGAAAATGTCTAATTGATGTTGTCATGGGACACAGCAGATACCCTACCAATTGACGTATTCATTCATATGCTGTTTGCACAGTTGTAGTTTTAAAACTTCTGGCTTGTTTTCTAGTCTGGATGGGTATACATTGATTAGTTTGGAAATGATGACACAGACACCCTATATTCACTTTCTGATTGTATCAGTAGGCCTATGTCGCATGGATATATTATAATGTTGCCCAATCCAAAGTAAACCTTATTGATCATGTGAAATGTGCTTTCAGACGTTTTATTGTGGACAGAGATACGTTCTTACACAGAGCTAAATCGCTCGTCTGAATGGAGTTCAGAGTCATGAAGTCCTGACAATAAACCTGTGTAGATTACAGATAAATGTAGTAATAATTTGAAATTGTAATAAACTACAACCACATGCCATATATTCTCTGATATAGCCTACTGTATATTGTCCAGCCCTACAAGTGTCATACTCGAGCAGTAACCAACCACCATTATTGAGTAAAGGCAAAGGGTTTCCCAACACCTGCATTTTCTACATGCATGTTCTGTGCCGACAGTAATTCAGAACTGATTTGGCCAAGGGTTGACACTGGATGTAGATCCTAGTTTTTTTTCCGTTTTCAAAAGGTATCTCCTCCCACAGTTTTCTACATATCAACTTTCAAGATGTTTGGGTCGTTGGGGCACAGAACATGTATTAAACTTTTTTAAAAGTACTTTTACTTTTCTAGATATTTGATTAACTCATTTTTTCCAACAGGGTACTATGGCCCTATGGATTACTTTATAGGACTACATAGTATTCCATAGTACTTTGAAGTACTTTTTAATTATTTTGATCACGGAGTACTATGAAATACTATAAAGTACTTCCAGATTAATTTGTAGTGGTAAATAGCACTACTTAGTTAAACACTCATAACTCGCCATCTGTTGGTCCTAGAGAGTAGTTAGACGCATAATCGGACTCGACGGAGACTATGTTTACATTTAATTTTTTTCATGAGGCTAGCCAATCAAATATAACGTCTGATCTAGGTCGTGTGCGCTATCAAAACACAAATTCCCACAGTGCAGTATTAGCCGGTTGCAGCCTTTGAGAGTGGATGTATTTACGACACTCCGACATTACGCTTTACAGCACTTTACTACAGTTTAATAAAGTGCTATACTTAGTCTGGGAAGCTCACCATGCAGCGCACACACACACTGGAGTGATTCTTTTGGGACATGTCTGTTTTGTGTGGGAAAGAAAATGGAATATGTTGTCCCCCTAACCTTTTGGGTTGTTCAACTGAAATCTAATTTACTGTGCAATCAATTTCTTTCTGTCTACATGCTACAGTACCTAAATCAAGGCGGTGTAGGCTACGCTTGGCGTGCATAGGCTTTTGATTTTGCACTATTTAATATGCTGTTAATGAATTGGTCATTTTTTTTCCAGCTAATATTTTGGCCAAAAATCTGCTGGACAAATTTACACGTTATTTCCTACGCACAGTCAGAATGCCAGTGCTAAACTGGTAGAAAGCCCATTCTTGTTACACAATTGTCTCACCACGGACTGAGATCACTTTGCCTGTAAATGCATTCACACTAAAGGCGGCATGACTTCATTAAATCCTATTCATGTGTGTTGGTGCCACGGCAGCAGGTGCAAGGTCAACTTGGTTGAACTTTTGCCACCGGCGTCTTGCTGACCGTCTGGCCAACTATACATCGATCATATTGTTTTTACCCAAAACGATAATATAATTGACCATTAAGTACCCGAAACAATGTTTGTTCCAACGTACAAATGTGTTGAAAGGAAAGCGTTTGCTAGGAAATATAAAATTTAAATCTTTCATAAATACTTTTTAAAACGACACAAACGTTTTGTCAAGCATAATATTGGTGAAACTAAGAGATCCGCTGAAAATAATTTGTTTTGTATGCTTACAACGCTAGAAAACTAAAATCATGTCAGCTGGGCTTCATGTAGCCTAGCTGGCTGTGCCGGTGGACAGTACACTCAGTGCCGCCCGCAATGAGGCAGTTGATCTGGTAGAAAATCCAAGCAGCAACATTTATCGACTCCCACCCACTTAAGCGCGTACCTTTGTAGAATTTTGTGCTTCAGAGATTAGAGCAAAAGTGGGTGGGTGGGCTCAATCTATTGCTTGCTGCCACGGTGGGCACAGCTATTGCCACCGGTAGTGTGATTGCCCCTTTTGGCTATTTGCTTTAGTTATTATAATAGCAATTGGTTGTAATTACACTTTTCGACTTTGATATTCTCCCACCCCCAACACCAAAAAAGCCTTCCCCGGTAAACCTTATGTATGGTTCATTCTAAATCATAGCCGTAATGGCCTGTCAGTTATTGAGCTTTAATTTAATGGCACTTTGTTTCAGATTCTAGACCCATGTTAACTTTCATAGTTAGGGTTTGTAAGTGATTTAAAACCAAACGAGGCCTTGTATTGTTGGTTGCGAAATATGCAGTTTGCCATTTTATAAATGTCCAGTCAGAAATCACAATGGAAACTAACATAGCATTTGTAGCAACTTATTACAAGGCATTTGTCCCACATCCAGCCTGCATTTAATAACTATGAGTTGCTAAATCTGTGTGCACTCATTGTTTGTATAGTTTTGTGCATTCAGGTTAGTTTTTTTTCAATGCTTTAGTTTTGCCAAGGTCACCCACATAGACTGTCTAATGTGAGTGCGCCTTACGCCTTTAAGGGTATCTATCATCTTTTATGGCTTACAATAACAAGCATGTTCAATTCATTGTGATGCATTATTTAAATACATTTAATAGAGTTCATAAACCCTGCCATTTCTTAGAATTTCAAAAACAGTCTGAATGCAGATCCCTATGTTTCACAAACTTAACTGTCAGGACAAATCAGGTTTCAGCCATGGCCTCGGGGTGGGGTTGGGGGGGGGGGGGGGCTTGATATGGTTCCTATTTCAAAGTACTACAGGTACCTACCTACTTGTTGCAGACCACTGTCATGAAGCCTATGGGTGAAACAATCACTTTTTTATCCTTGGCTTGATATACAAATAGTGCTGCAGTTTGAGATGCCTGTTTGTGCAGTTGAGATCTATGTTTTTCTTTTCTCTCAACATAACTAGTTCTCTCTAATGTAACTTGTGACAGTTCTTACTGTTATTAAATTAAAATAAGGGAGAAAAGTATCTAATAGTGCTTTGGCTTAAGTGCATACTGTTAATACAGTGATTTGCTGCAACTGCCTATTACATCTACTGTTCAATGTGGACACAGATCTGATGGTTCCAGACTGCAATTCGACAGTTAGTCCTTGTGTTGTGTATATTACCTTAAATCCTACCAGCACAGTGGTGACTTGACTGTGCAGAAAGCATTTTCTTAAAGATTGTGTTGCTATTTACTTAATTTGGTCTTTTTAACTTGATCTCTGTATACGGAGGGAAATAGAAATGGCCATCTGCAGTTTGACTTGGCTTACACACGTCTGTTGACCATCTGCTCAAGGAAATAACGTGCAGCACGCACTGTACATGGGTTTATGTTGTTGTTTCCTAATGTAGCTTGCATTGTAAAAAGCCTTAACTGTATCTACTTTCTCCCTGGTTTGTCACAATAGAATTGCAAAATCATTAGGTGGGAATCACTAGAGGCCCCACGATATTTCTGTCACAATAAGATATTATTGCGATTTAAAACCTATCGTGAAATTTTGTATTACTTTATCCAACTTCAAAATGTCCCCAAAGGACAACTTGGTCAACATCAGTTTGTCCATCTCACATAAATTTTATTGCTGCAAAAATGGTCAAGCCAACTAACTGACATGAACATGTCATAAATATTGTATACACAAGTTAATTTCTCATGTGCAATTTATATAATAAAATTGCGATACTTAGCGTCCGTGTATCGATACAGTATGGCCATGGGAAATATCGCGATACTATGCTGTATCGATCTTTTTTTCCACCTCTAAAAGTCATGACTGGTCAGTTGCAAGCATCTTCTGGGTGTACATTTAAATTAGTGTTTTTTTATTTTTATTTAGTTTCGGGTTATGCCCTGCTCATGTTAATTTATGTGCAAACAGATTAAACATTTGACAATATACAGTATCTCACAAAAGTGAGTACACCCCTCACATATTTGCAAATATGAGAGCATATCTTTTCATCTGACAACATGAAGAAATTACACTTTTCTGCAATGTGATTGTACAGCTTGTTGAACAGTGTAAATGTGCTGTCCCCTCGAAATAGCACAACACACAGCCATTATTGTCTAAACAGCTGGCAACAAAAGTGAGTACACCCCTAAGTGAAAATGTCCAAACTGGGCCTACTTAGCCATTTTCCCTCCCTGGTGCCATGTGACTCGTAAGTGTTACAAGGTTTTAGCTCTCGCACTCCCTCATACTGGTCACTGGAAGTTAAACATGGCACCTCATGGTAAAGAACTCTCTGAGGATCTGAAAAAAATA
>JAODLL010075429.1:0-16179 GCA_026546735.1 Forbesichthys agassizii | reverse complement strand
TTTCAGCACCTTGTTGAATCAATGCCACGTAGAATTAAGGCAGTTCTGAAGGCGAAAGGGGGTCAAACACAGTATTACTATGGTGTTCCTAATAATCCTTTAGGTAAGTGTAGGAAGACATATACCAGTATGTACATTTCTTTATTAATTTAAAACTGATGTCATATTTTATCTGTTTTTATGTGAACTTGAACACATATTTTTACAGTGAAGTTAAATGTATAAAAACAGTTATTTTCAATTACCACAATGTTTATTGAATAAAAGCATGCTAGATTATTAAAAACACCCGTTTTGAAGCTTACTGGTTTATTTTTGTTAAAACGCATTTAAATGTCATATTGTGTTTTAGAACACAATTATATTTGACTATAAATATAGACACACCTATTTAAAGCTCCATTAAGTGTAAACCCTGCTGTCAGAAGGTATCACTGATGGCTAGTGTTCAGGTGTCAATGCTATGCCACCTGCAGTTATTTCAAGTTTTCTACTCTCGTTATTAATTCGACTCCAATTATATTAATGTCAAAAGTCTATGTGCCCAAAGCGCAGCCAGGCTATTCCTCGTTCCTTCAAACTATTGCTGAAAACAAGTGTTTGAGAAGTGCATGTTGAGTAGTGGAATAGCCTCCATCCAGGGATAGCCTCAAATATACTTTATAATCATTAGGGAATTACCTCCCATTGCTGGTGGATATATAATGCTTGACAGAGATTTAAAACAACACATTCTTTTCAGTTCAACTTGAGGTATGGGTTTTGTCCGACAACAGTCAAGTTGCATGACAAATCACAAATGAGAACATTTGACAGCACAGGGACGGCACCATTAATCCAATGGACGCATTTATCTCGACAGCCCGCCTATCATCGTTCCACTGGCCACTGACAGTCCAGGCCAACAACAAAAATGGTATGCATCATGGAATATGACACTTACCTACTCCCAGCACGGCTGCTTTAAAGGACTAATTATGCCTCTTACATTATCATTAATCAAAACAGTCACAAATGGTTGACAGCTGAGCAGCAGAATACACCTGCTGGTCGCTAGGCATGATTTGCTGTTAAAGGGGGCAGTCTAAGAGCAAAAGGCAGGTTGGCAGTATGGTCCCACTTTCTGGGAATGAATCCCTAAAGCCTGAGCCAATGGAAGGCATACAAGCTTTTACCTCCCCTTTCTTTCTGACTGTATTCTTCTTGTTTATTATTAACCATGTGTAGGCTATTTATCTTTTGTCCTCTCCATATTTTCTTTTATCCACCCAACTGACAACATCACAACAACCAGAAAACACCTGCATGTTCAAGGAGCTGTAATTCAAGGGCACATTTGAAGGTATCGGCCACACAGCGGGGTTCCAAACGAGGAAATAATGAGGGCTGCAATATTTTACTTGTCACTCCACCAACCGCACAGCTGGATGCACAAAATGGCCCATGGAGGAATAGTTTTTCTTTTAACTTTGTAAATCACAAATCACATGGAGAGCCAGCAAGCAGAACGGGTTGATGTTTATCCATAACAGGCTCTCGAACAGCCACAGTAGTCAATGTGGTCCTTGACCCAGTTAATTAAAATACTAGCGGATTTCAAACATCTTTGAAGTCACAACTAAAATAACAATTTAAGTCCGACTCCACAACTTGGCTTGGTGATATTTCCGACCATTTCCACAGGCATGGTTCAGTGATGCGTGCCACAGAGTCCTAGACAAATCAGTAGAAATGATCACCCTGTCTGAAATTGACTGTTGCAGCAGTCTAAGGTCGTCCACGAGATGCAATAACCATCAGGCCCTTTTGTATGCGTAAATAATTGTGTCGCAAAGCTGTTTTATGTCAGCGAAGAGCTTTGTTGTTCGGTGCGTGAGGAAATGAGGGGGAGGAGGAAGCAAAACTTTTTAGCGTAGTGACAGGGTCAGGGCTTGCTGCCGACGGATTGTCTTTTGACAGACAGCTGCCTGCCCTCTCCAACTCTCTCCCTCGCTGATAAAATAATAGTCGAGAGAGTCTCCGCGAGCTGCAATTCAAAGAGCGCCGCCATTTATCAGTGTCACAGCAGACAACTCGCGTTTAGCCAAACACATGTGCGTGCTCGCACACCTAAACAACATATTGGTGTCTTCTATTTTAATACAAGGGAGCACAAAAAACACACTGTCGCTATGTTTTATATGCTTACATGTATTTAACGAGGGAATTAGCTGTGCGCACACAAAACACCGACATTTGAATAAATGTGATTACCAGAGGAAGCATGCAAACAAGCTTGGTTGTGGTGAAGAATATATCCTTCACACATACAAATGTTATTCCAAGAACTGTGTGTACATTATACAGCCGACGCGCATTTTGAATCTCAAACATTACACGACACAGACAAGCGTACTATGGAGATTGATGTGCAAGCTCCCACACAAACAGGTGAAACTATAATCTTAGTGCCTCATTAAATAGACTGCCAGTGCGGTCGTACCATCACCGAAGGTGATTTTGCCTGGAATACAGTAGCAGTATGAACCAGCCGCCCATGCCTAAATGCAATGTAAATCTATCTCCCAGTGCGGGTGACCTCATATGGACGTGTGGGGCCCCAGGAAGGAAGTATTTGCTCAATGTCTTTGACAGCTCAATCCAGTCTGGCCCACTGCTGTTTTTGTCTTTCACCCCCTCCTCCACCACTGGCCCTAGGGGCTGACAGCACTGCTATAACAGTGAAAAGTGCAGGAAAGCCCCCACTTTGTCACGCCAGGGTGGCAGACGCTCCTTTGGTACCCTTTTTGACATCCGGAACACACAGGACTGAGGGACGCTTGGTACCGAATAGTGTGGAACAGATACGATATGCTGCAGAAGTATCATACAGTATATATACATGTACATGCATACATGTGATCTGGATATTCTCTTACATAGATGTTTCAAAGGAATAAAGAGCAGCATGGCAGATAGAAATGCCACAAAATTCAACAGGTGTCTATGATTAGCGGTCAACATAGCCTCTGTGTTCCTCTGTTTATATTCCAAACGACGAAGGTTATCTATATGATATAGGTAATGTGTTAAGCATTAGACTATGGTTAAGTTAGGTTATAGGATAAGATATAAATAATCAGTTAGTCATTAGGCTATGGTTAAGTTAGGATAAGATAATGGGTTAGGTATTAGGCTATGGTTAAGTTAGGATAATATAATGGGTTAGGCATAAGGCTATGGTTAAATGTATGCATGCATTTACAATAGATAATTCTACAAATAGTACAACAGAATGGCTGTGTCCAAATCAGGCCTATAGCATACAGGGAAATCTGAGATTATTTTGCAGTCATTATATAAACAACACTGTTTTAGTTTTATAGTTTTAAACACAAAGACGTGAGTCTCCTACACCTGACAACGCAACCGACCCCTCCCTCACCTGAAAGCTTAGCATGTCATCCACAGCTCAGTTTCCCGACCCTCCCTGAAATTCCCCAACCCTGTCCACAGTTTATAACCTTTTTTTTTTTCAGGTAAAGTCAGTTGCTGTAGCAAATTGGGGCAACTTGTGTTTTTGGTGCGCTATACTGTATAAACAGTGTGACAAAATGTTGCATTGTCCCTTTCAAGTAACCTACAGCAATTCTGTACACTAGTAGTTGCTATTATGTAGGATGCAGAAGTCCTGTCCAGTGTACTTTAGAAATAAAGGCAACTAATAATGTTGGCAACAAAAACCATTACACTATTTTGACGTCATCCACTACACTGTTCATTTGTCTTATTCTTAGTTAAAGGGCACAGTTTAAATAGGTTAGTTTAGTCACAATAAATGGGGGGCGGGGTACATGCCCTCATTATACCCTACACTAATGCCCACTGAGATACTCTCATTGAGACATTCCCCCGTGGCAAACCTCCCTCTGTGCAGTCTGTGTGTTCCCCTTGGTCGATTCCATGCCTTAACACAACACAGGGTAATTTGAAGGCAGAGATCAACCGCATTCACTGGCAGCAGTGAAACATGGAGTGGCTTTGATTAGAAGACATGGGAGATGAGAGATTCATCGACACTTCTGTGAGGGCTCCTAATGAGGAATACAGATCCAGGCAGTTCACAGCCTGAGTTAGAGGCCCCTGTTCCAGCATTTAGCTGCTTTATCGGCAGGCCGCTGTCCTTAACACAGGCGGGAACTCCTGTGTGGACACACTTGCTAGAAAGACGTGGCAGTGTCGCATTCACTCAATCTGATTTCGGGGGCTCTGTTCAGGAAACCAGGTCCAATTGGGAATCGCTTATGAAGTGTCTGGCGATAACAAGTAAGCCTGAGACTTCTATCAGGGGGGCTGACAGATTCGTGCTTGAAGCCAGAATCCAAATGCAAACCCTTTGTTGCTTGGTGTGGATGCATGTGCCAGTAGAGATGGTTGGCTGGAGAAACTCTTTGTACTTGTCGGTGACATGAGGCAAAACGAGAAGAGCTCTAAGGATAAAGTGACGGTGTCCATCAGGAAGCAAAAAGAGAGTTGTGTATATTGGGTAAGAAACAGAAAACCATGGTAAATAGATGGTAAATGTCAACAGAAGAAAAGGAATTGGTGAGGAGATTTATTGAATTTGTGACTTCGGCAAGAGAGAAGGGAGACTAGAGTGGGCTGGATGGGAATATATGAAAGAGGAAGACCGGAGCAATGGGAAAAGATGTGAGACTAGAAAAATGTTGCATCACAGCTGGATGTCAACTTTTGATGAGACCGTGTGAAAATTGGTTGAAAGATGGCGGTCAAGCGGTGAGCTTGCTTGGAATAGGTAACTGTATATATAAAGTGCCTGTGAGAAGTGTTTAGTCAGCTTTAGCAGAGATTTTAAAATCCTGTAAAAGCTATAATCTCAGGGGATTTACATTCTTACTCTGGGAAAATAAGAGACTTTCGTTGTTAAATAAGATTTCACACGCTTATTTTAACACATTACCCTATCACATTACACTTTTACTATTAATCTCCCCTTTAAATAATGGTGGATGTACAACAGCCAACCAAAAAAAAACTGCCATTGTAATCCTTTTCATCTGTGTCAAAGACATACAGTTGCCTATGTGAGAGGATGGGAGAGCGGTATAGTGATGAGTCTAGTCTAGGCCAGAGTGTTTCAGGCCATGGTTACAGTGTTATAGGACAGGACAACATTCCATAAGTGGCTAACTGGGGTTTCATTTGGGAACGCTCAAGTCTCACCCCATCTAATTACGTACTTCTAATTAGCTTGAGGCCAGAATCCAGTAAATGCCTAATTGTCTATTGACATTATGCAATGAACTGAAACAAAATCCTCAATCTCAGTTACCGTATCGCCTCAACAGCAGGAAAAATACAGACGAGTGAAAGTGGCAGGCTCTGAGCTCTGAAGTGCACTCGCAGACAAACAGGCGAGCCGGCGAGAGGGTGTGTGCCATTCAATATTCGGTATTCCAATCATGACTTTTCAAAGTCAGCCGAGATGTGAAAGACGTCAGCCTGACAGAGTTGGAGCAAAATTCTTTTTCATGTACGTCTCTCCTGGTGCCTCCAGAGCTGTCTGCTGCGTCCTGTCTTTGGCTGCTTTCGTGTCACTGCGCTGTTTGTCTTTTAAATTAAAATTCAACATCACAGGAGCCTTTATTGATGTGAAATATTGTTGCCATATAGAATGCTGACAAGTTTGACATTAGTCATTATGCCAATAGGGAGCAACCAACAATTACCAGCAACAATCAATCTACGACTCAAAATAAATGATTACAAATATTAATCACAGGATTCCAAATTAGCACATGCCTACCAATAATAACCAACAATTAGCACTGTACCTAATATAGTGTATACTCACGTGCAATTCCATCCTCTACCTCTGTTGTGTTTCTCAAATGGTGGAGGTAGACTACTGAACATCACGGTATGATATAGAACATTTTGAAAATAACAATAACATAGTCTTATTAGAATAATATTGACAAAACAAAAATGTTCATTTCCCATTAAATAGGCAATTACATTTTTAAGCTCTTAAAAAGGTTGTACTTTTCCTTTAGTTTTATGAAGAGTTGTAAAGGCATGCAATTTATCTGCATTTGAGCCTTTAAAATGCAATACTCTAAAATGTAATACTAAAATGTAATGCTATAATAGCTAGGTAATCAATTTGGACTTCTAGAAAAAGAGAAAGCATTTCAGTCACTTTGCAGACAGCTATATTTAATCAAAGGGGAACCTTTATTAGTTTTTAATTGAACGTTTTCTTGATTATCAATTCTATGTTGACAGTTGATTGATTATTGTGCAATTGCACAAAATGAATTGCTCTTCCATCACATGGCTAGGAAATGTGATAATACACATGCAGTTGATGCAGGTGTGTTCAGAAACAAAAGCCTGTTCTCGACTTCCAAAGTGTCATTCTGTTTGCAGCATATACACTTGGGTTTTCACAGCAATAAAAGGATAACTATTCATCTGGAAACACTGCATTGTCTGAATACCAGGGCCTGTGTGTTCTCATCCATATAGTATGTGGGATTTAATAAGAGATGATATACTGTCTGCCCCTTATTTCATTTCCCATTTGTTTACCAAATCCACATAACAGATGATGTATACAAAAACACCTGGAATACACCACATTGCTTTCATATTGTAGAGTGCGCATATGGTCAACAATATAAGATCGGACATTGGCAACAGTAAAACCTTTGTATTTTAAGAGGTAGTGTGTGTATATATACTGTATAAGTTACATGTTAGCATCACATGATTATACAGTATGACAAGTTAAAACATCTAATATGTATACAGCAGAATGAGCATTTCACCTCTGAGAGCCCTGAAATACCTCTGTTTGAGAGCAAAGCCAATGGTGTGTAGAAATATGCACTAGAACATACTGAGCTCTTATTGGATTTCATTAAAGTTCAACAACCATTAGAAAATTCTATGAGCACCACCAAAGCAAGTGGGTCGTGTGCATCGCAACAGTGTATGCTGTTTGGAACATGGCTGCGTCATTTCGCATTTTTCCTCCTTGCTATTGATTGGATCTTGACCCAAGCCCACAGTCCATAAACCCAGAGGCATTCAGTGAAAATTGTTCAGCCAACTTGAAAAATCTGGAATTTGCTGACAACCTTGCAGTCTTTTCCCACCAACCACTACAAACATTTAGGAGGAAAATTACTTGGACATGAGGAAGCATCAAGGGATTTCACAATGTAGCCCAGTCCTCAAAAGAAGCTAACTAACGTCTTCTAGGCAAATATGATGAGTAATCACAAACTCTAAGAAGACAAAAAATAAATGTTTTATACATTTGTTCAGTCAAATTTGTTTTTAAAACTACAAACTTGAAGTATTCAAAAAATCTACTCTTTGTAGTTTTGGTTTATAGTGAAAGTACTCAGCAAGACTATAGCTATTTTTGCAAGACTATCGCCTCAAGCATGTGTTGCCGCTATTCACATTGCCGTGCTGAATAATTAAAGTGTGTGTGTGTGTGTGTGAGTGGGGAAGGGGGGTTACTTTTGACAGATATGATTCTTTGATTAACAAACTTCATTCATGCTGCTGTTTAAGAGGATTTGTGCCTATAAACTTGCACTGATTCTTGTTTTCTTGCAACTGAAAACCTGGCGAAATAACAAGATGTACAGTACAAATCTCATGTTTGCACATCAGTGAAATTACATCTCAGACAGCAAGCTCCATGTCAAAACTAGGCAAAACCGGATAGTTTAATATCCCCTTTTAGGAGGCATCAAATGTCAGAATTGCTTTTCCAAACAGGAACAACTGCCAAACAGTTCTTTTAAGGTTACCTTAAAAAACACGTAATGCAGTAGACGTGTACGGGTTCAGTCGCTTTTCAACCGACTTAATATTTCACTAGGGCAACAAACAATAATAAGACAGAGGCTCCTTGACAGCCCAATTGACTTGCGGCAAAAGAACAAGTGGCCTGCTCCAGCAAAGATAAAAGTAACCACCGCTTTTCTCTCAATCGCGTCGCTTCTCTGTCTTTGTCCATGCCTTTTGTGAGGAGACTGAGTGACAGCGCAGTGTCATCAGAGTGGCAAAATATTGCCCGGATACAGAGGCAAGTGCATTATTAATTCATCCGTCTAGTTATGAATCGTATTGTGAAGACTTTCCCTGCTGGGCATGTATGTGTGTGTGTGTGTGTGTGTGTGTGTGTGTGAGTGTGTGTGAGTGCACAAAGCAACTGCTGATATCACTCAGAACAGCATGCGCACAATACAACACAAAAACCGCAGCCTTGGAGAATCCAGCGGTGATAATATTGCTGTAGGTGTTTCTCGTGGTGTTGAAAGGCCTTTGTACGTGTGTCTGTCCATGCGTTGGCTTGCATTAATAAGGGAGTATGTATGTAGCTTCTTTGTACATAATTTCTGTACATCTGTACACAGGTGATACTCTATATCACAGTACAGTCAACCGTCATTGGTAAAATGCCCTACTGTGGTTTTGGCAGACACAGGTGCCTTGTGTGGTGGTGTAAAAGTCTGTGCAGCTGTCATTTAGCCCACGGCAGTGCCGGTTGGTCACTCGGTAGATGTAGGGAACTGACAAGTTTTTTTTGGGCGGGAAATACGGGGTCCCTGCTCCCACCGCCATACCTCCGTACAAAGGTAATGTGTGATGAGAGAACAGATACATTCTGTATAGCTCAGACATCTGATCTGAACACTGAAGGTCTATGGGAGCCTATATTGTACCTCTTCTGAACAACACCCACACACAGTGGGGCCTTTGGTTTATTCTACCATTATTAAAATTGATTACCAATATTAATTTAGCTTTAATAAATAGCTTTTTACCGCCACTCCTCGCAGTAATAATTACTGCAAACACCAAAGGCACACGCAATTCAAAATACCCTCAAGGTTTGAAAAGGCACACGCAGTCGCACCAAGAAAGCGGCAGATATTGGAAGCAGGTATGGCAGCTTCATGGCAAAGGGGTTGCCATGGTGACTGGCACCGTACCATGAACCCATGAGTTTTTTTCTCTCTCTGCCTCTCATGCTTTTACCCTCTCCGCAGTGTATATCTCTCTATTTTGCTACTAGTTATTTCATCTCATTGGAGAGTGGACAGCTTTGTATATCACCACGGCGACCTGTGTGACCCTGCTAACGTGGCAGTGAGGTGTTCGTCGAGAACGCTCGTAGTGCTGAGATCCATCCAGCCATTATTAGCATGTCACAGCCGCAGACTCGTATTCACACGGCGAGAGGTCAAAGGAGAGGAGCGCTGGGCGTTGCGACATGGCGTCGCGTTCCAGTGTTTTCTCCGGGGGACGGTAATTGGGAGAAAACGGACAAGCGCGAGCTCAGAGCAGATAATCACTGGCTGACAAGAGAAATTAGCATGTTCAGTGGCAGGGCGGCATGTCACCACGCACAAATGTCACGCCGCTTTCTGCTTCGTCTTGCTTTTACACGCAGAGGTCATCCAGAGTTGCAGTGCTAATTACTTTGCCGTGGACGTTTTGACTCTGTGATGGTGTGATGTTTAGTTTTAGACCCTAGACCCCCCCCCCCCCTCTCCAGGAGATTACAGCTGGCCTGGCTTTCTCTCTGTACCATCGCAATGTAACAAAGACCCCCTGGTCTCCTTGCTAACCCCGGCCATGACGTTTTAAGCCCCTTGATCTTTTTACGGAAAGCATCTCTGTTCTGTCTCTGTATTCACACGGGCCCTGTCATTTATTCTGTTTGCATGATCTACTACCCCACTCGTTAACATAGTCCATTAGCGCTGAGCAGCTAGGACAGGCTAGAGCAGCGGCACAATGTAATTGGTTAAAATGTCAGCCATATTCTGTCTGCCATGTGAGCCCTTGATGAAGGCGAGGGAGCACTGAAAATAGGAGCTATCGTTTGTAATGGGAGTCTAGCAGAGCAGCTTGCGCAATGACTCAATGGGTTCTTTGTCTTGCTGAGCTTCAATACACCAGGAGCACAGTGTCACACACGCACGCACTGACACACACACACACTCACACTGTGGCATTCAGCTGAGAAAAATATTCACACACATGCACACACACACACACACACACACACACACACACCTGTGTGACTGCAGGGGGGGGCACACATGTAGACAGGTGTAACAAATCTACATTTGGTGCATTGTGCACAAGCACACACACACACACACACACACACACACACACACACACACTATTATACATGGCTCTTTGTTGCCATGTTAAATTAACTCAGCTCACATTATCTCTTTGGCAAACTTCACTCTGTACAGACAACACAGTGTGAACCAATATCTCCATTGAGGGGAGTGTTTCGTTGTAAAGCTCACCAATTGAGCTTTACATCTTCACTGCATATATTGCAGTTGTGATGTTTCAAAATGGGGTTGTGTTTCAACACCAACAACTGCGGCGCTTTGAAAGGCTGCCTGGTGGATTAACGTCAGCTCTACTCAAAGAATACAGCCACATGGTGAGGTTCTATTATCTACGGCGCCATATAATACAATGAGCGCATATATTTTTAGTATTTAGGCCCCAGAAAACCTAAATTCCTTCACCTTAACAGTGTTGGTAACACACTCATACCCAGTAAGAGTATTTGTAATCAATTGTATTACACTACACTGCTTTTATAAAACTTACCCTGCCTGAACTTTTTTCTAAAGTCAAAATAGCTTTGATGAAATACAGACAATATAACAGCTAGCAGAAATTAACTTTTGTAAACCCCCCACCAAGTAGCTTCTGGACCTCAATATTATCTCCTTATGATGATGTTTGTGGACCGGAACAGGATAAGTATTAGACTACCATTTAATGTATTTACATTGCTCCTCAAAAGCCTACTTATTTCTAGCAGATTACTTTCTCAACTGGTAGTATGTATTGTCAAGTCATGCCAGTTTACAGAATCATATTGCTGTAGTATGTTTTGGATTGAAAAGTGAGATATAGTGGACCGTACCATCAATGTTTACAATGTGTAACGTCTGCACCACCAGTTATTCTGAATAGTACAGCAACAAAAACACATAATCTCAGCTCTCCAGGCCAGGCTCAATGGCCCTGCAGTGACATCACATCCCAAGAAACCATCTACAGATGACATTAAGCTCTTCACGGTACTCTAACTGAACATCATTATTTTAGCTGTTTCCTCTATAGGGCAAAGCACTGCCATGCCGGAACATTCAAATTAAACTCTACTCGACAACAAATCAGAATAACTTCAATTTAAAAATGTATGCTGCCAGTACTGCTTTAAAGTTATGGTGTGAAATTGCAATAGTAAACAATATATTGTAAATATTTTAAGTGCAATTTGGAAGAAAGTTTTTATGTATACAATATATGCATAATACATAATAGAGAAGTATGAACTCCAATAAAACAGTAAACAGCTTAGAAGAAGTAATTTGAATTGTCACCACCACTGTATTTATACAGTATATGAGGAACATTAAAAAGGACGTCCATGTAGTGTTGTAGAGTGCTCATTTTAACTCCACTCAGCCTCTCTGGCCTGGATGTAAGTACACAATATGTTTTGGCAAATCTGAGGAGTGCACTGTAAGTAATCTTATTCAAATAATGTTGTTCTTAAAGGACACCCCTTCACAGTGAGCTATCTTAGTCAGGCCTAGTTAAATTAGGGTTAAAACACCCTTATTAGAAGCGTTTATCCCTTAAAATACCCAACCATTTTCTGTTGGGAGTGTGACAGTGGTACATTTACTTTCTGTCAGCTTTGATTGGCAGATGGTTAGATAACCCTTTGTCCTGTGTTCCACACAGCTGTCAATCAAGATGACCATTTCACTCCTTTTAAATGCATGGTGCATTTAAAAGGAGCCAGACAGAAAGAGAGAGAGAGAGGAGAGAGAGAGTGAGAGATAGAAAGAAAGAGAGAGAAAGAGAGAGAGATAGAGATAGAGATAAGCAAGCTCTCAGTGCAGATGCCCACTGGATCCAATTGAAGTCCAGCTAGCAGGACAAACCCCTTTCGAAGCCTGGTTCAGCATTTTTGATCATTAATCTAATGCACAGACTTAGGGACGCATCTCCAGCCCCAATTGTGTCCATTAATCAATTAGTGTTTATTGACTTGTGTAGTCTCTTGCGTGGAGATAATCATGTTTCCCTTATGCTTCAAATTTACTCTGTGCTGATTTGACAGTTGCTATATGCTGAGAAAGGCTAACGGCCACATCCGCTGTACATATTACTCTTGGCACCGCCTCTCGTTTGGAAGCATTGTTCTCTCAGCATATGTATAGTTTGAAGCCTCTTAGCGGCCGTGCTGCATTCAGAATTTGCGTTAAAAAGGAATTAATAGATATTTGAACCTGGGCGTGTTTAACACCCTCCTGTGATTTGTTCCATACTGACTTGGAACAAAACTATAGTAGAAAGCACAATGAATCAAAATTACAACCCACAGTGGGGTGTGGGACAAGCACACCTTCAAACATACAGTACATGTACTGTATGCAATTACATGCTGTATAGGTAGTACTAGTGTTGCATATCATTTCCAAATGTTATATTTGGAAAATCATTTTTCACTGCTTTAAAATGTCTTTTTCTAATGGTGACAATAACATGAATGTGTACGTATGGTTTTCAGCACATGTAAACTGCCCTGTTTTTACAGGCAATTCCATCTGCCAGTGATCCATCACCTGTAACCCTGCCCAGCAGAGTCTATCAGGCGTTTCCCCCAGGATACGACTAGCATTATTTAACCGGAAGACCTGCATTTGAATGCAAATGAATAGGTACACACACGGCACTACCTTTGCGGAAGTAGCCCCCTTTATCAAACTCTAATGGCAGGATTGTAAGAAAGCCACACAGGATTATGTAAACAATGAGTGGAGGTGCTATGAGGTGGCAGAGCGCAAAGGAAATAATCGCCCACAATGATTACTGTTGGTGTATTTACAGTAAGTGTGTGTGTGTTTGTTTGATAGTGTGGGCACATACTGTACTGGATGTCCATGTTGTATATTATCGCTTATTTGCTGGTGTATACTGTACTCACGTGCAGATGTGCCTGCACAGTACATACTGTACACGTATGTACTGCATATGTGATGCCAGAGTGTGTGAGGCGTGAGTATGCATGTTGATGAAACTATGCTTGTACACTATTGCATTTGTGTGCGCATGTGTTTGTGTGTGTGTGTGTGTGTGTGTGTGTGTGTGTGTGTGTGTGTGTATGTTTGTGTAATAACAGCGGAGAGCGACAGAGTGATAGATCGACCGTGCACGGCCGGATGGGCCTCTGGGGAAAGAGACGGCAGCGTCCTATTGGGCGAGGACAACTTAGAGTAATTGGGTCACTGGTGGTAGGCGCAGAGGCTCCGCCCACCCGTGCCTTGAAGTGCAAAGTGGGGTGGAGATGCACATGCAGCGGGACTAGGGGGGGAAAGCTGGGAAGGATTGTTTATTTTCATGAGCGAAAGTGCAAAATAGATTCGGGGGGGGGGGGGGACAACGAATGGAAATAAGCTGAGGGAAATATTTGCACGGCAATGTGAGGAATAAATATATATTATTCCCCCATATCTACTGAAAAAGCCACCTCGAATACAGTCAGGGAATGTTCGGCTTTTTCTCACAGCAGAAGCCACCTGCCTGCTCCCCTGCCTCCTTATCAGGATGGAGACAAGTCTCCAAAGAACTAGCAGCAGTAACCCTCACATAGTGCATCCTCTTTGTGGTCTCCTTCCAGCACAGCTCGGCGGTTAGATCCCATCAAACTGCCCCTTTAATGAACACAAGGAGGTCCAGGAGACATGTGGGATTCAAAGGAGAGGCCACGGTACGTTGTTGAGGAGAGGAGAGGAGAGGAGAGGAGAGGAGAGGAGACCCAGGAGGCTGAGGAGACAAGACGGGCAGAGGATGTGTTTCTGCGGCTAGGGGCCGAGAGACACAGAGAGAATAGGAGAGCGAGCGTGGGCGTCCTTTGCTACCGTGGCAAAGACTGAAAGGTTAGCAGCGTTTGAGTGTTGTGTAAATCTATCATCACGCTGCCGAGAGGATAACCACATTAGCACTGGCAGCCTTCCCGCTGCTTCTGGAAGCCTCCACATCCCCTCCACCTCCACTAGGCCACCTGCCTCTGCTTGCATTGTTTTTGTTATGCTTTTACTGTGAGAATTTTATTTCCTCATCAATGCATCATGCTTTATATTGGCTAGTTTTGCTCTAGCCCATTGACATTTGTGAGTGTGAACAGTTTCATTGATTGAAATGTTTCAAGCTGCTCTAGACAAGACAAACATTTAAACAGTAACTATCGCTTAAACACATTATTGCCCATTGTGGCCATGGCATTTGTTATCATGGGATTTACAATGGTTGCTTTCAATCCTCATTTTCTTTTATATTAAGATACTGAGTATTCATGGCCTGCCATTTAAAACTTCTTTCAACTGATGCATGGCAAACTCCTAATAACTTATGGACTAACTTCAAGACAAATGGCTTATAAACATAAACGTTGTGGCCCAATGTTACACAAAGGATGAAAAAATGTAAAATAATATGAGACTTTTTAAAAGGTAGACTACGGATATTGAAAGAAAATAAATGAACACAATGAGGTTTGCACAAGGGAAGTGGAGAGTAAGAGAGAGAACAGATGATATCCATTATTGGGACAAGACAACACTTTTAATAGCAGTAACACATCATGTTATCAGACACAGCCATGTTTACTAGTTGGTACCAATACACCAGCTGTATCTAAAGCCAGGCAGCAGCATACAGTACATATCAGCAGCTACTGCCATTTGAATGACATGTGGCTGAAAACTAGTACTTTTCATGCAATTCGGTCATGCATCAAGTAGTGAAGATTATTCTTTTCAGTTAATAAATAATATACAATTTGGAGTAAGCATTAAAGTTGTATTTCTTTATAGTGGGACTAGAATTGTATTTATAGCACACAACTTGTTGAGCCTCTGTGGCCTTTCAAAAGGCATCATCTTCCAATCTTGTTTGTATGTGGTTGCACTTATTTAGCCCATAAATAAAAAAGCCTTAAGATCAACCTCGATTCTTTCAACTGCGTGAAACCACTGAAAGTGTTAACAAGTGTTACCAACTATTTATTATTATTATTATTATTATTATTACTTTTTACGTGGTGGAAACATAAATCCTTTCATTTCACATTTTTACATTTCAGACATTAAGCTGACTCTTTAGCAGCATGCCAAATTACACATGCCAAACATTTCAAAAAATGCAGTTTTGGTTTTTAATAATGTAAAAGGCAAGATTCCTGTTGAGGCGGCTTCACCGTAGGTCAAAGGACACCAGTCATATTTGCGGTCAGAAAAAGTAAACTACACAGTGTAATCGCACCACCCTCTCCCACTTTTTGCCCACATTAAAACCAGAGTAATTGGCATCCGGTTACAACACACTACCACAGATACAGCACAGCAAACACACACACACATACTGATAACACTAATGTTTATCTAATAGCACTTTATAGAATAATGAGCAGAAAATATGCTGCAGCAAGAATATGTTGATTGTAATGAGCGAGTTGTTTTGCTTGTTATTCATTTCAATTAAAAGTTTCATGAAGCTCAAATGAGATTTATCAAAACATTCTGGAAAGCAATACATCCAATTATTTGGCATGTTCATAAATTTTAAGCTTTAGTTGACGATGGCTGTAAAAACTGGAGCTCTGCAGAAATACAGTTTTAAATTGGATTTCAACAAGAAATCTATCCAAGCCTATAGTTTAGCCAGACCGGGCAACTTGATGTAAATTTGGAGTTGTTTTGGCATGCACGCTCCTTTTTTGGGGAAAACCATATTTGATAGCAAACAATGATTGAACGTCTTTAATCAACATTGCGCCATCAACGGTAACATCACTGAATCAACGTTGAACACTAATGTTCATTAAAAATCAGTTTGCACCCTCCATTAATATTGAAACAATGTTGAAATCATAACAAGAAATAAACATAGCTTCAATGCTATTTTAATCATATGTAATCCTTTAAATATATTATATTTAACCATATATTCACTATTTATTTACAAATATTATGGAAACATAGGCCTATGTCCTGCTTTATCTACAGCCAGGAAAATTATTATAAATAAATA